>JAZHYW010016395.1:0-22360 GCA_037355805.1 Ixodes ricinus
TTACCAAGTTCAGCATCGGACCTGGTCAAAGCCGGCAAGGGCTTGTGGGACCAGATCCAGCAAGAGAAGAAGCAAAGAGCGAGCTCGCATATTGGCACACAATATGTACAAATAAAAGAAGACGAACAACCTCACACAAAATTGTCATTGCTCTCGCAGGACGAACAACGGAGTTAGCCACGGGGCCAGCAGATCAGTCAAAACACAAAAAAAGGCACTTAACGGTGCACACACTCACTTGCACGTCCGTATTGAAGAAAAGGCAAAGCAGAACGTCGGGACGAACAGACCAAGACTGTAGTTACAATTAGTGTAGAGGCACTTTCAAAAAAAAGGAGACACCAACAGAGAAAAATAATAATAATAATAATAATAATAATAATAATAATAATAATAATAATAATAATAATAATAATAATAATAATAATAATAATAATAATAATAATAATAATAATAATAATAATAATAATAATAATAATAATAATAATAATAATAATAATAATAATAATAATAATAATAATAATAATAATAATAATAAATTTGGTATTCAAGAACATTCATACATCCATGCAATAGTGCGGGGGCAATCAAAGCCAACAGTGACTTGTGTGACGCCGCCCAACCGAAAGTTCAGAAGAAAAAAAAAAACAGAATGTCCGAGAACACACAGCTGAAGAAGAAGCGACACATCACAAAGCAGTTTTCAAAAACAGAAAGAAACAGTTACAAAAAATGCAAAATCTGATCACTACACTGTACAGAGCACTCGTGTACAAAATATACACTTAGGTAGTATTTCGGCCTGAAAGATAAAATTTCAACCTTTTTTAAGCTGACTCAATGAGTTAGCCTGCCGAATTTCAGAAGGCAAACTATTAAAGATCTCAGGCACGTAGACCTCACGCGTATACTTGCCGTATCTGGTTCGGGCAAAAGGTATTTTAAAGGTCTCTTGGAAACGAACCGAACGAGGAGATGGGTTTTTGGTTTTGAAATTATCTGACCAGAAGTAACGTAGGACTACTGTTTGAATAAATAGTGTGCGGAGACATGGCAGTTGCAAATATTGAAACAAGTTAGTACCCTCGGGAATTTGTAGGCCATAAGACACACTTTTCAAAATATTATTCAAAATACAATCAATTTTGTCATGCCAAAACCCCGAGCAGTTGCCAAAAACAGTAACACCATATCTTAGCACGCTGTATGCAAGCGCATGGGCGACAATTTTACGAACTGGAAAAGGCATAAGCGATTTTGTGTTATAAAGGAGGCAACAAGCACTCCTCAGTTTGGCAGCAATGCTAGTCAGCTGAGCATTCCATGATAGACCGCAGTCGAATATTACTCCAAGGTATTTTACATTATCGACATATACCAAAGGATCACATTGGCAAGATATACAACTTGAGCTATGTAAAAGAAAAGGAAAATCTAAATTCACATATTTGAGCGGGTTACGAAAACATATGAGTTTTGTCTTGTTTACATTAATGTCCATAAGGTGTCTTTGAAACCAGTCCATGACGGTAGTCGCGGCGCATTGCAGAGAGCAGGCAGCATCATTGAAGTTAAGATGTTGAGTGACAATTACGGTATCATCCGCGTATTGATAAACCTTTGCCCCAGAAATATATGTAGAAATATCATTGACGTACAAATTAAATAGAAGTGGAGATAGAATTGAGCCCTGCGGAACACCTGCTCTCAACATCGTTCGCGGACTCTGCGACTCAGATATAATTACAAGTTGTGAGCGATTTGAAAGGTAGTTTGATAATAAGGAAAAAAAGGGACCACGAAATCCGAAGCTATACAGCTTTTTTAAAAGTATAGAATGGCTAACGGTGTCAAATGCCTTGGATACATCCAGAAAAAGGGCGCAGCTAACGAGGTTTCTTTCAAAACCGGAAAAAAGTAAATCTGAAAATTCTTCGAGTAATGGTTGTGTACCTTTCTCCTGAACAAAACCAAACTGACTGGGTGAGATAACATTATGTATGTCCAGAAATGATCTCATAACATGAAATACATGTTTTTCTAGAACTTGCGCTATAATCGGTAATACAGAAATTGGTCGGTAATTTTCTATTTTCTTCGTTGCGCCCCCTTTGCACAAAGGCCTTACTATAGCAGTTTTCAGTTCATCTGGAATAACGCCCCTGTAGATGAAACCATTCAGCATACAAAGAAGTACATTCTTAATGATTTCATAATTTCTACAAAGGTCAGAAACTCGAATGCCGTCGATACCTGGTGATTTTGAGGATTTGAAGCTGTATAACAAAGAGGAAAGATCAGAATCGATCAAAGGTGGAAGAAACGCCGAGTGAGTTACAACATTGTCGAAAGTGATGGAGGAGTCTCGGGAGGTTCCTGAAAATATTGAAAAATGACTATTGAAAGCGTTTACGACCATTGCTAGATTAGTACCAAAATTAGTTTTTAAGGCATCATCAATTGAAATTTGAGAAGAGTTACCACGAAACTCGTTGATAAGATGCCAAGTTTTAGTCATGTCGGAACGCGAGTCCGTAAACTTTTTGTAAAAATATCTTCGCTTTGCTGAACGGATCATCGCGTTCACCATATTCCTGCAAGTTTTGAAGCTCGATTTAAGTAGAAGATTGTTCGGAGAGCGCCTATGCCGGGCCCACAAATCATTTTTTTCTTTTATAGCCGCCAGAATGTCGGCATTTAGCCAGTAATGATCAGGCCGGCGTCTTTTAACGTATATCACTTTTCTGGAAGAAAGATCAAAGTTTCTAAAAATGTTCACGAACTTATGATAGATGTCACTGGAACTGACTGACTGAAGAAAACCATTCCAGTCGTAGGAGGAGACAAGACAATCAAACTTTGCGGTGTCAAAAACAGATATTCGAGTGCCCGCTGAGGTGTGCTGCGGGGACGGTTTATCGTTGAACCAACGGCAAGCAACGAAGTAGTGATCAGCTAACTTGAGTGTAATAATTGCTGATTGGACCTTCTGCGAGTTTGTTCGGAGGTTAATGTGGTCTATGCACGAGACGACCAATCTTCCTGAGCGAATTTCTTCCCGTGTAGGTGCGTTTATCAAGGTGGAAAGTCCATTACCAGATAGAATGTTAAGGTAAGTGCATACTGATGACTTAGAAGATGTTAGAGTGTCTATATTGAAATCACCTACAAGGCATAACTCATTGAAAATAAAGTGCTGTCGAAGAGCAACATCTAGTTCATCCAAAAAGCCTCTGACGCACTCTGATGGTGGCCTATAAACTGCTAGAACACAAATAGAGTTGAGCGAATTAGTGATATTGATTGCAATGCATTCGGCGTGTTTAAAAGAAGCTGAAAGGTTAGTTACATGCCAGGTGTCACGAACAAATACTGCAATTCCACCGCCCCTGCCAGACGAGCGAGTGGTAAAAGTGCTACTGTATCCCGGTAGAAAAAACTCACTTGTAGCTTCCGCTGCAATATTAATTTCTGATAGAACAAAAACGTCAACTGAGAGGTTAACAGCGCTACATAAAATTCTGAATTCATTCCAATATTTACGGAGGCTCCTAATATTTACATGCACTACAGTGCAAGACGACTTTGTGGTTGTCCTAAAAAACTAAGAAGTCCGTCGAAATCCGAAAGTTGAGCAAAACTCATCTTGGAATCATACGATCTTGTCAATGTCTGTTAGCCGGGTTATACGGATCAAGTCAGCACCCTCACTTTTTTTTGCAAATATTTTTCCCCTTTTCACCCAAATGAATTTATAACCCTTAGCCCTGGCTTTCTGTCTCGCTTGCCAGAACAACTCTTTGTTAGATCGAGTAAGGTTCTCATTAAAGTAGAGCCGGGGGAGGCCCTCTGTTTGACACAGCGAACGAAGCGTGCCACGCTCAGCCATCCAAGTTTCTTTAGCTCTAACCGAATAAAACCGGACTAGCACTGGCGGAATCCCGTCATGTTTTGCGGGCAGGCGATGGATTTCTAGGATATCAGAGGGTTGAAAGGAATCCGCGAGTGACAGCTTACTAGCAAGCTCAGATATACAAGATATCAGGTTTTCCCCGGGAGAGACTGCCAAGCCGTGTAACTCCAGGTTTGGAAGACGAGAGTACTGCTCACTGTCATTTTGTGCAGCACGCACCTGTAGGATCTCTGCTGCTTGAGATTGCACAGTGGCTTGAAGGCTGGAGACCTCGTCCTGGAGAGTTTTCACTGCCTGGGTATTCGACGTGGCAGCCTTTAGGAGAATGTCGTATTTCCCAGAGAAGTCAGCAATCGATGCTTGCACGTCTCTCACTGTCGTCGTGAGTCCCTCAACAATGGGCTTCAACAGAAGAAGTTCGTTAAGCCGGGTAGGGATCGTTTGCAGGGCGTCGACACTTTCTTTTAGAGAAAGTAGGGCTTCGAGCTTCTTATTCATCGATGAAAGCTGTGCCTTTAAGGAGTCGGTGTCCGTGGATGGACTGCAAGGCGTAGGGTTTAGAGCTGGAGGGTTATCCCTACTGCGGCAAGATCGGCAGACCCACTTTTCTCTCTTAGCCTGACCCATGGTGGTAAAGGTTGAATCACCAACTCCAGAGCAGTTCTTACCGAGATGGTAGGCGCTCGTGCAGTCTGCACAGACCAGGTTCTTCCCATCGGCCTGAATTTCTTTGTGGCATTTGGCGCACTCCACTGTTGGGGCCATGGTCACGGCTTTAGTCTCGACTGAAAGGCTCGCGCAGGTGAACGAGAAAACGGAGAGCTCACCGCGAAGATGGTCGCGCTAGTCGAGCCGGCGTATTTCGAACGCTGCAAAGCCCATCAAGGCAATAAGGTGGAAGCTTGCCTTGGAAGTCGAGGCCGAAAAACGAAAGTAACGTTGAGGTCTGGGGTCAGGACTGCAGCTGCGTAGAACACAGGGCTTGAACTTGTGTCTCGGACGGCTGGAGTTTTGAAGAGGAGCTTTAAATACTGGTTTCTATTAAAAATTGCTGAGCGCAACCGAAAAGAACAATCGCCCTCGTTGACTTCCTCATTACTTCTCTCTCATATAATAATAATAATAATAATAATAATAATAATAATAATAATAATAATAATAATAATAATAATAATAATAATAATAATAATAATAATAATAATAATAATAATAATAATAATATTTATTCATGAGGGTAATAAAAAATTAACCAAGTTCAGCATCGGACCTGGTCATAATGCCGGCAAGGGCTTGTGGGACCAGATCCAGCAAGAAGAAAACAATAAAGAGCGATACTCGCATAATATGACACACAATATGTAACAAATAAAATAATAAGAAGAAAATTTCACACAAAATTGTCATTGCTCTCGCAGGACAGAACAATGGAGTAATAGCCACGGGGCCAACAGATCGAGTCAAAACACAACAAAAAGGCACTTAACGGTGCAACAACCACAAATCACTTGCACGTCCGTATTGAAGAAAGGCAAAGCAGAACGTCGGGACGAACAGACCAAGACCTAGTACATAGTATACATAATAACAATAACACTGATAATAATAATAATAATAATAATAATAATAATAATAATAATAATAATAATAATAATAATAATAATAATAATAATAATAATAATAATAATAATATAATAATAATAATAATAATAATAATAATGAATGTTTGTTTATTGCGTGTTCAAGAACAGCTCAAGGCCTTTTTGTTGATACACGATGAAAACCCACAGACAAAGTCAACACAGAAGACAGAAGGAAAATACAGGCAGAAAATACAAGCAGAAAAAGCGATTTGAATACAAAAACAGAAATTAAGTGAAGAAGGAATTAGTGCACATAGGTATACAACTTATCATTTCGACGTATGCATTCACAAATTTACTCGGGGAGCAATCGTAGACATCTATATCACGGGAAAAAATATTGCCAACTTTATAACAATAATCTCAATGATGCGCGAAAACCCGAAATGTTGGCGTCAAATATATCAAGTTTATGAGAAAATTCGTTGTATCTAGACTGCATGCGGGCGATTGGATTTAACTCATTTGTCGAAAGTGGATAAAAAGCACTAGTAGACACAGTGTAATAGCGTGGCACACGCAACGAAATCAATGACAAGAGCTCAGGTGAATCAATTATGCCGTGCAAACACTTGAAGAGAAATAAAAAGTCAGCAGAGAGCCTGCGGTGACTAAGAGATTCTATGCTGTAATGATTAGCGACGCCAGTATAACTGTATGTCTCGTTATGCAAGTAACGGAAGTTAAGAATATAAGCAAATTTCTTTTGGACACGGTCAAGTAAGGCTTTGTTAGATCCTGCAGACCCATCCCATACCACAGATGCATATTCCAGGCGGGATCGGCAAATACTATTAAAGAGCGCAAAAAATACAAAAGGCTGTGAGAAATCACTCGTTATTCGGCTTATCACTCCCAGTGTTTTCATAGCAGAAGCAAACGTTGTCTCCACATGGGAGTGAAAATTTAGTTTTGAGTCAAAGTAAACACCAAGATCCCGAACTAATTCAGTACGCTCAAGTTTCTCGGACTCGTTTTTGTAAGCGAACATAATTTGTCCCGTCTTGCGACTGTAGGTGACCACTTTTGTCTTTGTTTTATTTAGTACCAAATTATTGACCGAGCACCAGTCTCCAATTCTATCTATATCCTCCTGCAGCCCCCGACAGTCTGCAACTGACTCAATTGTTCGAAATATTTTCATGTCATCCGCAAATTGAAGAATGGATGAGTGCGATAGGCACGACTGTACATCATTGACAAATAATGTGAACAATAGGGGTCCCAGAATCGAGCCCTGGGGGACACCCGAAGAGGAGTTATACAGAGAAGAGTATGCACTTTCAACTCGAACTCTATTCACGCGATCACCCAGGTAACTGGAAAACCAACCAAGCAATGATCCCCTAACTCCCATTCGCTGCAACTTCTTCAAAAGGAGATTATGGTCTACTACATCGAATGCCTTGCTCAGGTCAAAATAAATGACGTCAAGCTGACCACGGTTACACACAGTGGGTACTGCGACATTCATGAAACACGTTAGATTAGTTACTGTAGATCGCCCAGGCATAAAGCCGTGTTGACATGCAACAATGACGTTTTTAAAGAAGTAGGACATATGTGAGTGTACCACAGTCTCAAAAACCTTCGAAAACACACAAAGTAGCGACACAGGTCGGTAGTTCGAGGCCACCGTTTTTTTTCCGGACTTATGAACCGGCACGACGTCAGATGCCTTCCAAAACTCCGGAAACCGCCCAGATTTTAGTGACTTATTAAAGATAACCGCCAGCGTAGGCGCGAACAACTCTGCATATGCCTTAACAATGGGACCGGGAATATTATCAGGGCCTACCGACATTGAACGGCTCAGCTTCTTTATGGCAAATAGGACATCTGACACTGTAATGTCGACTGCAGAAATACTATCGAGTGAGATATCTCTTTCATCAGGACAATCTCGCCTCGGTAGCATCTGTAACGGAACTAAAATGAGTTGCAAACGCGTTTGAATAATAATAATAATAATAATAATAATAATAATAATAATAATAATAATAATAATAATAATAATAATAATAATAATAATAATAATAATAATAATAATAATAATAATAATAATAATAATAATAATAATAATAATAATAATAATAATAATAATAAATGTTTATTCAACATTGCAAATATAACCAACCACTTGAGTGTCGGGTCTGGTCAAAGCAGCAGAGGCTTGTGGGACCAGATCCAGCGTTTGGTGTGGCAGGCAGGATATTCGCACGAACTCACATCACGTGCACAAAAAAAACAAAAAAACTAACACAAACACATTTTGAAGTTTCATAAGAGTACACGCGGAAAGTCAGAGTTGGTGTTGTTGTCGTGTTTGCATAATGCTTGAAGATGAGTCATAAAAAAAAAAAACACTGAGTGGCACACACTTTCGCGCACGAAATCACGCAAAATGCAACAGGAAATATCGTATTGTAGACATGAATGTATCTTGCTGAGACAGGCAAATTCACTCAGGGTATGTTCACACAAAAAATAAAATGCATAGAGTCAAATAACAAATTTCACACAATACATCTACTAGTCATTTTGTGTGTCGAAAAAAAAATAAACATAAATAAAAAAACGCTTCAGTAAAAAAAAAAAAGAATAACACGAGGGAATTAGCGATATGTAAGAACAAAGAAAACAGAGTTAAAAGCAGTAAAGTTCACTGTCTATACACGTCGGAGAACGAGCTCCTTAGAAATTTCTTTAGTGTCTTGTTTGAAGTAAGGAGAAGCAAAGAATCTGGTACTTCATTAAATATTTTTGGAACATAAAATGAGCGAATACTTTCGCCGTAATGAGTCCTTACCCGCGGAGTTTGAAAACGCGGAGCAGATCTCAGATCACGAAGTAGACTTGACGACACCTTGAACTCACTTCCCCAAAAGTGTCGCCAGATAACAGTTTGAAGAAATAGTGAGTGAAAACAAGGTAACTCGAGAGAGGCAAACAAGTTATCACAGGATATAAAGTCTTTGCTATATGCGACACTTTTCAAAATTCCTTTTAAAATACGATCAACTCTTAGATGCCAGAACTGAGGACAATTAAAAAATACAGTGATGCCGTATCTGAGTATGCTGTAGGCTAACGCGTGCGTAATGCTCTTTTTAAGTGACAATGGTAGAAATCCTTTTATATGGTAAAGCAAACAAGAAACAGTTCTCAATCTTTTGCATATATAAGACATATGTGTGTTCCACGATAGATCACAGTCAAAGTTAAGGCCTAAGTATTTTACTGAGTCAACATACTCAACAGGTTTACAATTATCACATGAGCAGCTGGAGTTATGTAGAAACAGTGGAGAAGTCAAACTTACATTTTTTAATGGATTGTGAAAGCATATCAGCTTGGTTTTGGAAGCATTTACACGAAGCTTATTTGCTAAGAACCAGTCCATTATTTTAGTTACATCTGCTTGGAGCATTTCTATTGCACGCTGGTATATTAGATGCTGTGAAAATATAAGGGTATCATCCGCGTATTGCAATATATTGGAAGTGGTCATTACTGTTGAAATATCGTTTACAAAAATGTTAAATAATAGTGGAGACAAAATGGAGCCCTGTGGAACACCGGAGGTTAAGGAAGCATGCGAACTGCGGACGTTATCTATTGACACAACTTGGGAACGATTCGTGAGAAAACTTTTTAGTAAATCATGAAACGGACCACGAAAGCCCACCCTATGAAGCTTGTCTAAAAGGATGGTGTGGTTAACGGTATCAAATGCCTTGGCGACATCAATGAAGATGGCGCACGTATACATGTTGTTGTCAAAGGACGAGTGTATCATGTCAGAAAAAGTCTCAAGAAGATGAGTGGTACCACGACCAGCTACGAACCCGTATTGATGCGGTGAGATTATGTTGTACTTCTCAAGGAACCCGGACATAACGACAAAAACATGTTTCTCTAATATCTGGGAAATGCAAGACAATATTGAAATAGGCCTGTATGAAGAAACTTGACTTGGTGCACCACCTTTGAAGAGAGGAACAACCAAGGCCTGCTTTAAATCATCAGGTACATGAGCAGTTTTTAGTATATTATTTATAAGAACAAGGAGAACGTTTTTCAGGGACTCATAATTTCGACATAAGTCACGAACTGTCAGGCCATCAACACCCGCCGACCTAGAGCGTTTGAAACCAAACAGATATGACCGCAAATCTGACTCTGAAAGAGTTGGGAGGAAAGCGGATTCAGAGGTAAACGGAATGTTTGATGTTAGTACATCATCATCATTAGACGAGAGCGTGAGTGAGTTCGCAAAAAACTTGTTAAAGGCAGTGACAGTAGAAGTTAAATCCGTTCCGAAATGCTTTTTTAATGATTCAGTCGCGCTCGTCTGCATGTGACCACGAAGCTCGTTTACAATCGACCAAGTTTTTTTAGAGTCAGAACGAGCGTCAGAAATCTTTTTAGCATAATAGTTTCTCTTTGCTGATCTGATTAGAGCATTAACCCTATTTCTTTGTATTTTACATTCTATTTCAAGATTAATGTTGTTGGGAGAGCGCCGAAATCTTTTCCATAATTGTTCTTTACGAGTTATAGCTCCAAGGATATCTGATGTAAGCCAGGGCAATGAAGGTCTACGTTTTTTAACGTAAACACTCGTTGTCGATAAGTTACGAAATTTTCTAATGATGTCCACGAACGCAGAATACATGTTCATGCTATTAACGGAGGTTATAAATTTGCTCCAGTCAAAGTTCTTAATGCACCGATCGAAAGTACCAAAATCAAGTCTCTCCAAACGAAAACTACTCTCAAGGTTATGAGCTATTCTTGAATGAAAAACGCATTTACAAGCAATAAAGTAATGATCTGCGAGCTTCTGTAGAATGACAGCGGAGTGAATAGAAGAATCAGAAGATCTAATATTTATATGATCTAAGCAGGAGGAGACGAGGTTCCCGTTTAACACTTCTTCTCGGGTAGGACGGTTAATGGTAGGTATTATTCCGAATTCAGCAAGTATTGATAGATAATCACAAACAAATGATTTGGATGTCTTGAGGATGTCAATGTTTATATCTCCTACCAAAAGTAACTGTGCTTCGTTAGATAGTTTTCCTAGATTTTCTCTTAACTCCTCTAAGAAGTTTGTGCAGCTCGACGATGGAGGTCTATAGAGTGCTAGCAAGCACACTGTGTGTTTAGAATTGGAAACACTAAACATCAAGCTTTCTGAGTGGTTAAATAGTATATCAATTGGAGTTGACATCCACGTGTCTTTTATAAACACGCCAATTCCGCCTCCTCGAGTAGATGAACGAGTATAAAAGAAGTTTTGAAATCTTTTCAGTTTAAACTGACACAGGTTATCAGCGCTGACATTTATTTCGGTTAACACGATTGCATCAATATGGTCACGTACTTCATCAACAATGATCTTAAATTCGTCCCAGTATTTCCGAATACTGCGAATGTTGACGTGTAAAACAGTGAAAGACTGTTTTACAATAATAATAATAATAATAATAATAATAATAATAATAATAATAATAATAATAATAATAATAAATTTATTGACCCATTCAGACGAGAGAAGTAGGATGTGAATACGGGTACATCAAAGCCAATAAAGGCTTGTCTGATGACACCTCTAAAAAAACGGACATATGTGTCTGCCTAGGTACAGGATAAAGTAAAATTCACACACAAAAATAATATTTGAACTAGCACACAACTATCATCTCACAAACAGTCTATATATACACACATCTTGAAAAGGCAGTTAACTAGTGTCCAAATTTAAGCACTTGAGTTCTTGTTTCAGCGTCTTCAATGATGTAACTTGGTAAATAGAGTCCGGGAGGGCGTTGAACAGAAACGGGACATAGTACTCCCGCATACATTTGCCATATCGGGTTGAACAAAGCTTCACTTCAAAACGAGAGCTGCGACGCAATGTGCAGGATGGAATAACTGGTGTTTTAAAATCGCTGTTCCAAAAGTACCGACGCACTAAAGTCTGAATAAACAGAGAATGAAAATTCGGTAGTTTAAGGCTTTTAAATAAAAAAAATAAAAATAAATAATAATAATAATAATAATAATAATAATAATAATAATAATAATAATAATAATTTTATTGCATCTCTTTTGCATGATCAATACATGTATGCGGGTCCGTCGAAGCCAAAAACGGCTTGTATGACTGGACCCGGCAGTGGCGTAGAAATGTAGTACATAGAAACATTCAAAAAGTTACATGCAGACTACCATACACGGTGTCTTGGAGCTGGAGTGCAGCTCACGAAACAAATGACTAATGACGTAAGAAATAAACAAAAAAAAAAAAAAAAAACAAAAAAACAAAAAAAATGTATAACAGCATAAGAGGAAAAGCAAATGGGCAAACACACATCTCAAACGCAGAACTAAGATTCGGGAGTATAAATTGTTGCTTCGGCATAGATCATATTGACAACAATAAAAGATGAACAAAGAAACAACAAAAGCATGTTCGAAAGCATGTTGGCAAACTGAATAAATAAATAACCGGAGTAAAAAAGAATCAACCTTCGCTTTCAAAATCCTCAGCCGCACAAAGACAGACAGAGGGAGAGTTAAATTCGCGGAAAACATACCCCGTTTCACCCCAAACTGTACCGGAGGCCGGTGCCACGGGCCGCCAAATCCAACCACAAGCCATCCCGCCATCACGCCGCAACCGCTCCGCCGATAGTTGCATGGCGAAGCATCCACCACGTGACCCCAGGCCCGCCAGCAGCCGGACCCAGCGGCCCGCAACCCCGGCACCAGCCCCGCCCAGCGCGCGACGAAACACGGCTAAACTCGATCTGAGAGAGCAAAGCATTAACAAACGCTATTTAAAAGCCTTTTCAATTGACGCCTTGAGTTGGCGTGGAAAAACAAGGGCGGCAAACCGTTAAAAAGTTGAGGCACATAGTAAGAGCGCAGTCGCTCTCCGTACCTCGTGCACACACGTGGCACCGCGAAACGCTCGCCCTCCCTTAGGGTACGTTGGGCGACACGAGGAATCTTGTAAGGACTCTGCCAGTAGTGCTTAGAAATCACACATCTTTTGAAAAGCGCATAGAAACTCGGGAGGCATAGGTATGAAAACAACTCGTCACTTGGCACACCTGTAGGGCTGTACGCGACACTTTTCAAAATACCCCTTAAAATACTATCAATTTTACTCTGCCAAAATAAGGAACAATTGGCATACAGAGTTATCCCATAACGTAGGAGGCCGTAAGCCAAGGCATTTACGATCATTTTTCTGACTGAAATTGGAAGAAAGGTTTTGGTTGAGTATAACATGCACGATATACTTCGGAGCTTTTTAGCTACATATGTAAGATGAGAATTCCAAGATAAATCATTGTCAAAATATATTCCGAGGTACTTGGTTGTATTAACATATTCGATAGGTGAACACGTGCAGTGCTCACAATTTGATGGGTGCAATAAAAGGGAATATCTAGACATTTGCGCTTTAATGGATTAGCGAAACAGATAAGTTTTGTCTTATGAACGTTAATATTAATTATATTTGCCTCAAACCAATCCATAGCACGAGTTGCATCAGCTTGCAGCAAACTAGTTGCACTGTGAAGGTTTATATGTCGTGACACTAGCAGGGTATCATCCGCGTATTGAAATATTTCGCAGCCCGATATAGTTTTAGCGAGGTCATTCACGTAAAGATTAAACAGAAGTGGGGATAACACGGAACCCTGTGGAACACCGGATCTCAAAATTGCCTTTGTGCTCTTTATACCGCAAATCGAAACTTGTTGTGACCTCTGTGTCAAAAAATCCCTGAGAAGGTGAAAAATAATAATAATAATAATAATAATAATAATAATAATAATAATAATAATAATAATAATAATAATAATGATAATAATAATAATAATGATAATAATAATGATAATGATAATGATAATGATAATGATAATTATAATGATAATGATAATGATAATGATAATAATGATAATGATGATGATGGTGGTGGTGATGGTGATGGTGATGGTGATGATGATGATGATGATGATGATGATGATGATGATGATGATGATGATGATGATGATGATGATGATATTAATAATATTAATAATATTAATAATAATAATAATAATAATAATAATAGTAATAATAATAATAATAAACTTGTATTCAGGACACATTCATGAAAGCATACAAGAGTGCGGGGGCAATCAAAGCCAACAAATGGCTTGTGTGATGCCGCCCAAAAAACTAAAGAAAAAAAAATTGATATGTCCGTGAACAAAGCAGTGTAAAGTTCGTCACACACACATCAGTCGAACAAACTGAAAAACGTTTAGAATGTACAAAACTGAATCAGTAATTATGCACATACACACACATCCTTACAAATAGGTACACGCTAAGTGACATCTCATCCCAGTAGGTGAAGTCTCAGCATTCTCTTCAGTTGACGCAGTGAATTTGCTTGTAGAATTTCAGAAGGCAGATTATTAAAGAGTTCAGGCACGTAAAATTCTCGTGTATACCGTCCATATCTTGTTCGGGCAAAAGGTATCTCGAAAGTCTCTTGAAAACGAAGCGAACGAAGAGCAACGTTTTTTCTCTTGAATTGGTCTGTCCAAAAGTAACGTAAGACAACAGTTTGAATAAAAAGTGTTCGGAGACAGGGAAATTGTAAATGTTGAAAGAGATCAGTACCATCGGGAAGTTGCATGCCATAAGAAACACTTTTCAAAATATTTTTTAAAATGCAGTCAATTTTCTCATGCCAGAAGCCGGAACAGTTTCCAAACACCGTAACGCCATACCGTAGCACACTATATGCAAGAGCATGGGTGACTAGTCTGCGAACTGAGAGAGGCATAAGTGATTTTGTATTATATAGCAGACAACAAGTACTTCTCAATTTTTTACAGAGGGACGTGAGTTGAGCATTCCAAGTTAAACCGCAGTCAAATAAAATTCCTAAGTACTTTACAGATTCAACAAAAACTAAAGGAGCACACTTGCAAGATACACAGTTTGAGTTATGTAAAAGGAAAGGGAAATCAAGACAAACATATTTAAGAGGATTATGAAAACAAATAAGTTTAGTCTTGTTTACGTTAACGTCCAAAAGATTTCGTTGAAACCAATCCATGACTACTGTTGCAGCGCATTGCAGTGAGCGGGCAGCATCTTCGAAGTTAATATGTCGGGCAACAATTACAGTATCATCTGCATATTGATAAAGTTTGGCTTGGGAAAGAAAAGCAGAAATGTCATTAACAAACAAATTAAATAGGAGTGGAGATAGGATTGAGCCTTGGGGTACGCCTGCCCGTAATGTTGTTCGCGGGCTCCGTGCCCCAGCTGCAATTACAAGTTGTGAGCGACCTGAAAGGTAGTTTGAAAGAAAAGAAAAAAACGGACCACGAAATCCATAGCTATAAAGCTTCTTCAGAAGGATAGAATGGCTAACGGTATCAAAGGCTTTAGATATATCTAAAAAGAGAGCACAGCAAACAAGATGTTTTTCAAAACCAGAAAACAATAAATCGGCGAAATCTTCAAGCAATGGCTGTGTTCCCTTTCCTTGAACAAAACCAAACTGACTCGGTGAAATGACATTGTGTATATCTAGAAATGATGTCATAGTATGGAATATATGTTTTTCAAGAAGTTGTGCAATAATTGGCAAAACAGAAATTGGGCGGTAATTTTCAATCTTACTTCCTGCGCCACCTTTGAACAAGGGCCGTACTATAGCGGTCTTTAGTTCGTCTGGAATAATGCAACTCGTAATAAAGCCGTTCAACATACGAAGAAGTACATGCTTAATAACCTCAAAATTTCTACGAAGATCAGTAACTCGAATGCCGTCGATGCCTGGTGATTTTGATGGTTTGAAACTGACTAACAATGAATAGAGATCTGATTCTATCATAGGCGGAAGGAAAGCGGAGGCTGTTACAACATTTTCGAAAGTCATGGAAGAATCTCGTGTCGTACCTGAAAAGGTCGCAAAAAAACTGTTAAAATCCCTTACAACCGTTGAGAGATTAGAGCCAAAGTACCTTTTTAATACATTATCGATTGAATTTCGGGAGGAGTGACCACGAAATTCGTTGACGAGAAGCCACGTTTTACGCATGTCTGAGCTAAATTCTGAAAACTTTTTACAAAAGTACCTTCGCTTAGCTGAACGAATCATCGCTGTAACCATATTTCTACAAGTTTTGAAGTTTGATTTAAGCTCTGCATTGTTAGGAGCGCGCCTATGCCGAGCCCAAAGTTTATTTTTTTCCGTTATTGCTGCCAGTATATCTGCATTCAACCAGTAGTGGTCAGGCCGGCGTCTTTTAACGTATACTTCTTTTCTGGAGGAAGCATCAAATGTCTTTATAACCTGCACAAACTTTTCGTAAATATCAGTAGATGTAACTGACTGGAGAAAGTCATTCCAGTCAAAGGAAGAAACAAGGCCATCAAACTTAGAGGAGTCAAAGACGGATATTTTTGTACCCGCTATGCTATTCAGGAGTGAAGGACTATCACAGAACCAACGGCATCCAACAAAATAGTGATCAGCTAGCTTCTGTGTAATAACTGCTGATAGGACTTTTTGTGAAGAAGTTCTTAGATTAATGTGGTCTATGCACGAAACAACCAACCTGCCCAAGAGAGTCTCTTCTCGAGTGGGAGCTGTTATCAAGTTGGAAATCCCATTAGCAGAAAGAGTGTTGAGGTAGGTGCATACTGGAGACTTTGACGGGATTAAGGTATCGATGTTAAAATCTCCTAAAGTGCATAAATGATCGTAAGTTGCAAACTGCCGAAGTGCAGCATCAAACTCGTCCAAAAAACATCGGACGTTTTCCGAAGGCGGTCTATATATTGCTAAAATACAGACAGAGTTAATCGCATTCGTGATGTTGAGCGCAATACATTCAGCATGACTGAAGGTTACAGCAAGGTTAGTGACGGACCAGGTGTCGCGAACAAAAACTGCTATCCCTCCACCCCTACGAGATGGACGAGTGGTGAATATGCTAGCGTATCCTGGCAGAAAAAATTGAGTTGTCGCTTCTGCTACAATATTAATTTCAGAAAGAACAAAAGCATCAACTAAAGGGCAAATTTCCTTGCAAATTATTTTGAATTCATTCCAGTGCTTATTGAGGCTCCTAATATTCACATGTATAACTGTACAAAACGTCCCTTGTGGATCTTCAAAAAAACTACAGAGACCGTTAAAATCTGACACTTCAGCAAAATTCATCGTGAGTCTATACAATCTTGTCGATGTCGGCTAGCTGGTTGATACGGACCAGCTCAGAATTCTCGTTTTTTCTGGCAAATATTTTGGCCCTTTTCACCCATACGAATTTATAGCCTTGAGCCTTGCCTTTCTGCCTCGCTTGCCAGAACAGTTCTTTGTTTGTTCGAGTGAGGTTGTCATTGAAGTAGAGCTTAGGTAGGCAACCCTTCTGACTTAGCAAGCGAAGTGTGCCGCGCTTAGCCATCCAGGTTTCCTTCATTTTAATCGAAGAAAACCGAACTAGGACTGGCGGAATTCCGTCACGCTTGGCTGGCAAGCGATGAATTTCTTGGATGTCAGAAGGGTGAAACGAGTTATCGATTGACAGCTTACTCGCAAGCTCAGCTATGTAGGTAATCAGGTTTTCATCAGAAGAGTATGGCAAACCGTGCAGCTCTAAGTTAGGAAGACGAGAGTACTGCTCACTGTCATTTTGTTCAGCTTGAATCCGTGAGATCACTGTAGCTTGAGACCGAACTGTGGCTTGGAGGCCCGAGATTTCAGTTTGAAGAGTTTTCACCGCTAGTTCATTAGATGTTGCCAATTTCAGGAGAGAGTCATATTGTGCAGAGAAGAAGTCCACCGACGCTTGGAGGTCCTTAACTGTTGACTTGAGTTCCTCAACAGTAGGCTTCAGCAGGAGAAGCTCGTCAAGCTTGGCGGGAAGCGTTTGCAGCGAGTCGACGCTGACTTTCAGGGAAAGTAAGGCTTCTAGCTTCACATTCACTGATGCCAGCTGAGCCATCAAAAAGCCCGTTTCCGCGGATGAACTGCATGTTGGTGTACTGGGATCCCCTTGGCTATCCTTGCTGCGACATGATCTGCAGACCCACTTGTCTCTCTTTGCCGTGCCCATGGTGGTAAACGTCGAATCGCAAACACCGGCGCAGAGCTTTCCAAGATGGTAAGCGCTCCTGCAGTTCGCACAGACCAGGTGCTTTCCATCGGCCTGAATCACTTGGGCGCATTTAGCGCACTCAACCGTTGGGGCCATGGCGATCGCGGCTTCAGTCAGAGCGAAGAAAATTCACTCAGGTGAAGGTGTGGAAGAGCCTACTTAGAGACTGCGGGCCGCCGTGCGATGTTAAAACTCACCGCGAAGATCGTCGTGCTACGGGAGCTTCCGATGGGCAATGACGCGAAAACCCGGTCGAGTGATCGCTGAAGCCTAACCGTGAATCCGAGGTTATTAAAAAGACTGTTGGTCCAGGCAGGATCGATGGCTGGTTCCTTGGGGATTCCTGGGCCTGAACTTGAGTCTCGTACTTGAGCTTGAGTCTCGTACTGCTTGCCAGATGTTATAATTCTTAAAATATACGAACAGAGCAATCGAAAGAGCGATTGCTCCCGGTGACTTCTTCCAACAACCTTGTCTCGTTGGGTGCTAGGCGTGTGGCGACAACAACAACAACAACAACGACGACGACGACGACGACGACGACGACGACGACGAAGGCGGCGACGACGAAGGCGGCGGCGGCGGCGGCGGCGGCGGCGGCGGCGGCGGCGGCGGCGGCGGCGGCGGCGGCGGCGGCGACGACGAGTACGAGTACGAGTACGAGTACGAGTACGAGTACGAGTACGAGTACGAGTACGAGTACGAGTACGAGTACGAGGACGAGGACGAGGACGAGGACGAGGAGGACGAAGAGGACGAAGAGGACGAAGAGGACGAAGAGGACGAAAGGGACGAAGAGGAGAAGAGGAGGAAGAGGAGGAAGAGGAGGAAGAGGAGGAAGAGGAGGAAGAGGAGGAAGAGGACGAGGACGAGGAGGAGGACGAGGAGGAGGACGAGGAGGAGGACGAGGAGGAGGAGGAGGAAGAGGAGGAGGAAGAGGAGGAGGAAGAGGAGGAGGAAGAGGAGGAGGAAGAGGAGGAGGAAGAGGAGGAGGAAGAGGAGGAGGAAGAGGACGAGGAAGAGGACGAGGAAGAGGACGAGGAAGAGGACGAGGAAGACGAGGAAGAGGAAGAGGAAGAGGAAGAGGAAGATCCAACAACAAAGTGTATTGCTCCTCTTTGAGACTAGTCCCAATTAATGCAGGTTCGTCAAAGCCATCGAGGGCTTGTGGGACAGAATTTAAGTTGAAGTGACATCAGTGAGGTACTATTATGAGCAGAAAAGTTAAGCATCGCAGTAGCATCAAGAAAAGTATTAAAAAAAAAGCTGGAGCATCGGATTAGTATCAAGTGAAGAAAAGAACATAAAGAGCTTGAGCGTCGCAGTAACAGTGAGTGTACAAATGAAAAAATAATGTCAGCTTTGTCAGTCTTGAGAAAAGTTCATGAAGTTCTAGAGGTTGGTCATGCGACACAGAATGTCAAATGTTTTACATACAAACGAGTATGTACCCGGAAGCACCAATCAGTATGATCAATTAGCTCTAGTATATACATATCTATCAGTATTCGGTCCTTTCAAATCGCGATAACTTCACAAAGTTAGAAAAAAGTAAAAAGTAAAAACAAAATCGAATGTGCACAATAAATAAAAGTTTTAAAAAATGTTTAAAAAAGCAGGGGCGTTTGGTCTTTTAAGCTAAAACAAAAAAACCGCAAAAAAACAAAAAACATGCTTTTTAAGGGGTTTCGTTTAAGGAAGTAGAATGACGTAGAGCTTTCTTTAGTTGGCTTTTTCAAGTCAGGTCTTCAAAGTTTGATGGGTAACGAGTTAAAAATCTGAGAAACATAGTAACGTCGCATGTGTTTCGCCATAATGTGTATAACACGTGGGAACAAAAAACCGTGTGTCAAGTCGTACTTGACGGGATAAGTTGGACGAGGGTGTTTTAAACTCGTCATCCCGGTAGTGGGTGAGACACGATCGTTTCAAACAAGAGAGGCTGAAAATTAGGCATGAAGAGGGCTCGAAAAGGAGAGGGGAGAAGATGTCGTGGGTTTGTAAAGTACATGACGCAGGATTCCTTTTTAAGATACTGTTGACTTTTTTGTGCCATAACCCGGAGCAGTTGCCATAAACCGTTATGCCATAGCGGAGTAACCTATATACTAACGAGTTAGCTATAAGTTTTCGGATATAAAATGGCGGGAAGGGCTTGATGTTGTATAATAAGCAGGAACACTTTTAATTTTGAGCATAGTTTTATGCAATGTGAGTTCCACGAAAGGTCTGGAGTCAAAAATAATACCTGGGCATTTGGCGGCGTTCGAATAAGGAAAGGGAACACATTGGCAGGCGACACATTGTGATGTGGAGCAGATGAGTGAATGTCTAAAGCGATATTCTTAAGTGGATTGTGAAAACAAACTAATTTTGTTCTTGAGACGTTTTTATCGATTAGATTTTTGCCAAACCAGTCCATCAATTCGAGGGAGCATTTCTGTAGCATTTTCATCGCTATGGGAAAAGAAAGGTGACTCGTGAGCAGAAGAGTGTCATCAGCATATTGATAGATGGTACAGTTTGAGATGGAGGCATACATGTCGTTGACGTATATATTAAAGAGCAGAGGTGATAGAATCGAGCCCTGTGGCACACCTGCTTTGCGGGGAGATTTTGTTTCTACATATCTCCTTCTATTGAAACCATTTGTGTTCGATCTTGTAGAAAGTTTTTTAACAGGGCCAAGAAAGGCCTTTGGAAACGAACAGCTGAAAGCTTTTTGCATTAAAATGGAATTGTTTACAGTGTCGAACGCCTTGGAGACGTCGAGAAAACATGCACATGTAAACAGGGTTAGGATTCAAAACCTAAATTTATGTTGTCTGAGAAAGCTTCGAGAAGATGTTGAGTACCACGCCCCGGAATAAATCCGTACTGGGTGGGAGATATGATGTTGTATTTATCACAAAGAAGCCATGGTTATATAAATAAATTTTCTAATATTTTCACCAAACATGGCAGAATAGATATTGGCCTATAGTTTTCTATTAGGTTTTGTTGTCCTCCTTTGGAAAGAGGTTTAACAATGGCGGTTTTGAGTTCGATAAGAATTGAACCAGTTGGGATTATTTTGTTGAAGATAGCAAGAAGTGTGTATTTTATGTAGTTGAAATTTCTACGAAGATCGCTGAGGGCGCATCCCATCGTATACTGGGGGACTTGTTTGGTTTCCAGACTAAGGGTTGTTGTCTCAAGGTCGGAAAGGGTTATTTGTGGAAGAAATGCCGACGGTTCGGCCAGTTCGGCCTTGATGGACGACTCATTGTGCTCCTGGTGGTCTTGCTCCGTGGCGGTCGTGACGCGAAAGAACTTGTTGTCGCTGCCAGCTGCCCTTTCTGTCGAGCGAAGCAGGCGTGGTTTATGGCAGCTCTTCCGGAGGCGAGCGAAGCTAGGTGTATTTGGTGTTTCCTTTGTAGATTTTGTTCTAGCGTGCATTAAATAGTTTGCATATATTTAGGAAGCACTAGCATATAAAGTTTGGCTAGTTTAGGCCGCCCGGGAGACCACTGGCAAGGCTAAAGTAAAGCTTCATTGTCATTTTTGGCAGTTTTCTTTTTCTTGTTGTGTTTAGAGTGTTGTTCACGTCCACTCGCGCCTTCCAGTGCCGTCCGAAAGTGTGAAGCACAAATCACGCTTATTCTTACATGTGTTGCATCAGCCGCTCGCCGACAATTCGTTTCAACATGAAGCGCGAGCGAGACAAACAATACAGGAGTGAGCAGCATGTTTTGTTTATGCCTTTGCGATGCAGGCGCGATCTTCTCAAGTTTGCCGAAGTGGCCGAAGTGGCAGTCTCTCGAATGTCGCGATTGTCATTTAAAATACATTTTAAGTTTAATCTCACGTTCTTCAATAACAGCAACTACCCCCCCCAAAAAAAAAAAAAAATTATGACACGCGCATTTAAGTTGTAAGTACCGCCAAATGCTCAAAAAAAAAATAGTAATGTTAAAAAAAAAAAAATATATATATATAGTTTTTATCTTTCTAGTTTTATCTCTAGTTTTACCTTTAGCAGACACGTTATCACTATACTACGCCATCACTTCGGAAATTCGTTGTAACTAGGGGTGTCGCTAACGTTTGTCGAACCGGATGTTTAGGTGGAACTTTCAGGGTTCGACTGGGTCGAACCGGTTCGACGAACCTTCGACCTTTTCACAAGATTCGACCCGTTCGACTTTGTGGACAGTGTGGCCAGACCTTGATACAAGCATGCCTAGGTCTACAGACTTTGTTTTATGCAAAGGATTATTTTAATTTTGCGAACAGCTGCAATTAAAAGAAACTAATCCTAATCAACTGAAGCAGTTAATAACCCAATTGTTTGTACTGTATCAACTGAAATGACCAGTCAGCTGCACTTAATTCATCCCTTAGCCATCACCATCCAATCCGAAGCCAGCTGGCCAGTTTGTCAATAGACATGAGCACACGAGCCGAACCTCAATACAAGGTTCATCGACTTTCTACTTAAAGTTCCGAAAAAGTCGAACCTAATCGAACTCGAACCTCGGCCGGTTCGCGACACTCCTTTTGTAACCTTTCGTTTTAAGCGAGTTTCGCGTAGTGCGTATAGCCATTTCCGGTCGAGGCGTACGCCGTAGTGC
>JAZHYW010016397.1:0-61649 GCA_037355805.1 Ixodes ricinus
GGTGTCCCAAGTCACCAGGCTCAAAGGAGAATGGGCCGTAAAAATCGAAGCCTGCACGTAGCAATCTGAACTTTTCGTCAAGGGTGTATTTCACCGGTCGGTTTTGTCTTGTAAAATTACAAAGCGTAGTTCCCTTTCTGTAAAAAAATAGGGCCAAAACAATTGCCAGGGTCTACGGCGGGCGGCGACGCAGACGACCAGGTCGAGTGGTCTGGGCGCGCTTGGCGCTCGTATTGACAGATGGCGCTTGTATTGACAGATGGGTGTAGAGGCGTCGATTTTTACGGTCCATTTGAGATGGAGCATGGTGACTTGGGACACTATACTTTGAAGGAGACGAGGTCATTAGAGCGAGCTAGAGAAGAACGGGTTTACCGGTATCTTAACAGCACCGCTTAGACATCTCTCCGGACGCCCAGCCTTTCACCATTTGAGTCCAGCCGCTGCCTTTCCCGAGCAGATGCTGCATCACGCATCAAAAGTAGACAAGCAGGAATGGCGAAGGGGGAGGGGGGGGGTGTTTTCTTCTCGCGACCGAATCTCGGGTGATCCTTGAGGCTTGGTCTTCTGGTGCTTATATCAAGCTACATTTACAATTCTAAAATTGTGAATTTCCTGCCTTATTTACACCTCTGGGGTGCATTTCACTTGCGTCAGTCACATTTTATTTATACATATATTATATACTGACTATTTTAGCGTGGTATTTTTTGTACATGTTTTTGTTGAGTGAATTGCGTATGCGCAATTAATCACTTTTAATGTTGAGTTAAGCATTTCCATTTCTCTAAAAAGTGTGTATAGGGCTTGCGTTGTTAATCCATAAGTAAGTATATACATAAATAAAAACAACGAGATATCTAGGTATTTCGAGCTCGCCTACACAAATTATGTAAGCAAATATATAAGGACCTCTAAAAGAAACGCACTTTTAAATTGATCTTGCAGGCCTTTATGATTAAAAAGAGCACAGAACAGAAAACAAGCAAATAACAAATATTGCACTCTTATGCACCTGATTATAACACTGAAATTACTGCCATGTGAGGGCCAATTGCTGCACACTGTTCTTGGGTAGCTGAGCACCACCCAACGCAAACTTTCGCCGTAACTATAAAAAAAAACGGCAGTTGTACCTTTTAAGGCAGCAAGCTCATATCTATTCGCTCTCGAATATTTGACCAAGTAAACTATACTTTGTCTGTATAAATTTTGTCGGCACCGTTGCGGAATAGATTTGCACTTAGGAGCAGTCTTGGCGGTAACGCGTCAGAAGTAACGGGGCCACCGGTAACGTTCTAGTGAACTCGTTGATTTTATAACAGTAACGGAGTCAAAGCTACGTTACGCGTTGTGTATTTTTTTTCAAGCCTTAAAAATGCACTTTAATTTTCTTTATAGATTCTAAGCGCCACACCTATATCTTTTTTTCGTTTTTTTACGTTTTTTTTGTTTTCCGTTTTTCTTGTTAGCATTTAGCTGTAACCTTAAAAAAATAAGTATATTCAGTTTCCGGATTAACACAATGTTTCTTGAAATATGGCGCTAATACTTTCTTGTAACGTCAAAACAATAAAACGTGTTAATTTATACTTAAAAAGTAACGCAAAAGTAACACGCGTTACGTTTTAATGGTAACGGTAATGGTGACGTGTTTCTTTATTTTGAAGCAACGTACGTCGGTAACGCGTTACTTTTATTTGCAAGTAACGAGTAACGTATTTGGTTACTTTTTTCGGTAAAGCCTAGAAGGCTTTATCTAACATTTATTAAGAAAATGATCCCTTCAGACTTGGAAACGTTTAAGGTCTATCGTAATAAACTAACTAAAGAGTTAAGGAATGCCAAGGAAGCTTACTACATGAACCTCTTTTCTAGCTGTGCAGGGGACACAGATAAGCTATGGAGCAAGCTAAGTGTAGTCATGAAACGAAAACAGAATGTTGAAACAATAGAAAGAATTTCTCTCAATGGACGCGTACTGACAGGAGTTGAACTAGTGAATGCGTTTAACCACTATTTTGTCCATAGAGAACCTGAACTGTGTTCAAATGAGTCTTGTAGTTACGCCCTGTCCGGAAACGAAAGCAGTATTTTTTACATGCAACCGACAGTGTAGAGGTATGTTCAACCTTTCTTAGACTCAAGAACTCTTGCAGCCGTGATGCTGACGGTATTCAGATAAGACCTGTCAAGTACGTAATTAATGAAATCGTCCATGTCTTGGTTCATATATACAACTTATGTATTTCCACAGGAACCTTTCCAGACAAAATGAAAGTTGCCAAAGTTACAGCACTATATAAAAAAGGTGATAGGTTAGACATAAAGAACTATCGCCCAATTTCTATCCTTCCAATTTTCTCGAAATGCTTAGAAAAAGTTATTTTAAATCAAATATCGTCATTTTGTGCAAAATATCAGCTAATAACTAAAGCTCAGTATGGATTCCAAAAAATAAGTCTGTGGAGCTGGCTCTTCTTGAGCAAAAAGAATATATTTTACAAAACTTCGAGCAGAAGCTTCTGACTTTGGGCATTTTTGTTGATTTTACCCAGGCCTTTGATCATATCGATCACAATATTCTAGTTAAAAAGCTTGAGCGGTATGGCATAAGGGGTCTGCCACTTGAGTTCATAAAATCCTATCTCGGCAGAAGGCGACAATTCGTTTTTCTGAATGGCTTAACATCTAAAAGCAAAGAAATAATCTCTGGTGTGCCTCAGGGTAGCATTCTTGGCCCGTTGCTTTTTAACTTATACGTCAATGATATCATACATATATGTCAACAGGCGAAGTTTATAATCTATGCGGACGATACTAGCATATTTCTATCGTCCAGCTCCTACGCCGAGATAACCAATATGGCAAATGATGTTCTACGTAAATTAAGCTCTTGGTCAAAACAGAACCGTCTAAAAGTAAATTCTAATAAAACTAAAGCCGTTTTCTTCTATACAAGAGGAACGCCTATCCCATTGCATCATAACATAGCGTTTAATCACACAAACATCGAAGTTTTGGACACTATAAAAGTGCTTGGCACGTACTTCTCCAGTAACATGCAATGGGACGAGCATGTTAACTTTGTACTACTCAAACTTAGTCAAATAGCTGGTATACTGAATCGAAATAGGTATATTCTTCCGGAATCAGTTAAATTATTAATCTACAATACGCTATTTGTATCTCATATTAACTACTGCCATCTTGTATGGGGCACAACAACAGAATCTAACCTCCATAAATTACACTTAATGCAAAAGAGAATGATACGCGTTATTGCCAATGTCTCATACACCGAACATACTGACTACCTTTTCAAGAAATATAACATTCCAAAAGTTCATGACATATACCGAAGGAGGCTTATGCGAGATTTTTATTATAGCATTAGGAAAAATACCTCTACACTCTTAGAAATAGGAAACTTAGAAAAAGGCAACCTTCGCATAAAACACGAACTCCAGAACCATGGATAGTTCCTCGTTCTCGGACAAATTATGGTGACCAAATGCTTAAGAATACTTTGCCTCGACTACTAAATTCATTTGAGGAGGCTGGCACCGATATATCCTCTATAACCCCTTCTGAACTGAGATATCTTTTATGTTCATTTTCTGATACCGGCGCCCTTAGAACTACCTAAGATGAAAACGAGCTATTTCCTAAAATTGTTTTGTGTTCCTTACCCGACCTAATCATGTTAAATTGCAACTGTATACTAATGTGTGGAGCTGTATCGAATGAGTGAATCTAATTGACCAGGAAGTGTTTTGTTACTGTGTGTGAGTGTTTTGTGAGTCCAATGCTGCCATCATTTAAAGGGGGCCGAGGGCCCCACAAGCTGCGTTTGTAGCTTTTTCCTCGGCCTCCTCCATTCTGTAGGAAATGGAAACCAATAAAGAAAGAAAGATTAGTTCAGAGTTCTCCTTTTAACATATAAGGCAATCAGACGAAGAGTAGAGTTGTGATGCCCTGCGAAATTTGGAAGAGACGTCCGGGGCGTTGTTGTTACAGCATCACTGCGTAGGACGTTTTAAAAAGATAGCGGAATCCTACCTGACGCATGCCAGACAACGCGTCGCATGATTTAAAAGGGTGATTGAATACGACCTGGCGCCAGCCCATCAGGGGATCGCATAATTCAAAAAGTTAACGCAATCCGCTGTGCTGCCAACCGATCAAGATGTCACGTTCTTAAACAAATGGCCGTAATTGGTTCGGCTTCAGCAAATGACAGCGTCACATGAGTTACCTGAACTCACGTGCGGGACGCCTATATTGTTTGACGGATAATCGCATTCAGCACAATACAGATGTACAACGAAATGGCCGACGTATCTTTCGAATCCGACCACGCTGAATATGCGTAGCAACGGCAATGTTGGGCTTCCCGACACGTTCTACGACACGTCAGCCGTTCCGCCCTTTGGATGTATGGCCTTTCTGCCTTTTTTCTGACGCATCCTACAAATCGTAGGAGTGTTCTCCCCTCTATAACAGAGTGGCCGTCTACTATGGTGCCTCGATGTCCCTCTGTTTAGGGTGATGCCATTCTTTGTACCACCCAATTCAGACAACACGCACTCACAGAGAAGCTAAAAACAAATTACCGAAAACAAAATGCCATTTTAGCACAGTCAACACCAAGTGCATGTGCAGGAAAGAAAAAGGGCGGTCGGAACGAAATGATCAGATTTCATCACGATAAGCAAAGCGAATATGAAGGCACCATTCAACAGACATTTGCAGAAAGAAAAGCGATAAATAATTTTTAATTTCCATGCTTGTCAGCCATTCTTTATATCACTAGCAACATTAAATTCAATTTCACCCGTTTCGGGTGTTATGCAAGCATATTGCATTGCGATCATCTCCCAATTCTGATACTTCTTCGTCTCCGCAGCCCTGCAAGACAACGACACATGTGTGACTAAAGTCTTGAGTTTGGCTTTCCGCTTTGTTTATTTTACTTTGCAGTGAACACAATATAACTACATATAACTTTAGGTTACTTTTCGTTTAAAAAGTGAATGTAAAAAAAATTCGGAATTTTCTCCTTCCGGTTTGGATTTGCAAAAATAAGCCCGATTTAGCGGCTTTTATCTCAATGCCCATGCTCGAACATAGCAATGTTCGGTGGAAATTAAGCAGTAAATAAAGTTCGATTAAGCATTTTAAGTATTTCACGCAGTAAATTTTGATTCTCTGCAGGTTCCAAGAGGAAGTGCAGTCACTCAAAATGATCACCGGTTCGCACCTTCGGAGAGGGATCTGTCGAAGTTACTAACTTTATATTTTATCTCAACTATCAGGGCGAGTCCTGCGAAGTTCCCGGGCAAACATGTAGTACACCCATTTGAGTACATACTCCAATTGTTGTAGGCCGCATACTTCGAATCCTGCAAGTTCCTAACAAAAACGCACTTCCAAAAAAACAAAACAAATCGTACAGGTTTTTTTTTTTTTTAACGTGATTCTTTTCGAAGTAGCCGCATTCAGCGACTGTTATCTCAACAACCAGGGCGAATCTCGCAAAGTTCCCGTGAAGCCATGTAGTAAAACGAATTGAGAGGGCTTGTAAATACTTATAGGCCAAATAGGCTTCGCGCTTCAGGTTCCTGGCGCAGGCGCACTCCCCAGAAACTGGTTGGTTTGCTCTATTCGAATGTGATTTTTTCGAAGTAACCACATTCAGCGCCTCTTATCTCAACAACCAGGGCAAATCTTGCAACGTTCTAGGGTAATCTTGTAGAACAACTCTTTGACTTGATGTTTAAATCATGTTCAGCCATATCGGTTGCACGCTGCAGGTTCCTGGCGAAGGCTCAATCCCCCACAAACTCATTGGTCTGCTCTTTTTGAATGTGATTCTTTTGAAGTAGCCACATTCAGCGCCTCTTATCTCAGCAACCAGGGCGTTTCTTGCACGGGAATTACGTACTCTACATCATGGGGTAGCCATTCTATAAAATATGAGATGTCTAGGTTCTATCCTGCGGGTTCCCTTGCGAGGGCGCTGTTGCCCAAAGACTTCTGGTCGGATAACACCATGCAAGATTTTGCCAGAGGCCAACTTCAGCGGCTCCTATTTTGGCATTCAGGTCATACCTCGTGAAGTTTCACCAGACGTGCCGTAGTTCACCTCATGGGGTAGGTATTCAACAAGATACAAAGCATCTATATTATTTTCTGCGGGTTCCCGGCGAAGGCGAGTTGCCCCCTCACCCCCCCCCCCCCCCCATCCCCCTCCAGAACAAAAACACTTTTGGGTTGTCTTAGGCGAGATTTAGTCAGAAGGCCACCTTCATCGCCCCTTAATCCGGCATCCAGGTTTTATCTCCTGTAGTTCTCCGGAATACCGCATTCCACCTCATGGATAGGGATTTGATGAAATATCAGACGTCTATAAGTTGTGTTCTGCAAACTCCCGGCGATGGCGCAGTTTCCCAAAAAGCGTGCGGTCAGATTTCCCCCGGCGAGATTTAGTCAGAGGCCGATTTCAGCGCCTCATATTTCGGCCTCCAAGTCATATCTCGTAAAGTTTCCCGGAAATCGCACAAATATTAGACGTCTAGGTTTCTTTCGCAGATTCCCTACGAAGGCGCAGTAGCCCAAAAACGCGCGGTCGGATCGCACCAGGCGAGATTTAGTCAAAAAGGGGATCTCAAGCACCTCCTTTTTCGGCATGAAGGTCGTACCTTGTAAAGTTCCCCTGGATTCCCGTAGTCCACCTCATGGGGTAAATTGTCAGCGAAATATTAGACGCCTAGGTTATCCTTTGCGTGTTCCCTTCGTAAGCGCAGTTTCACCAAAAGCGCGCGGTAGGATTGCACCAGGAGAGATTTAGTCAGAGAGGCCAAATTCAGCGCCTCCGATTTCGGCACCAAGGTTGTATCTTGCAAAGCTCCTCGATAATCCTGTAGTCCACCTGGTGGGGTCTGTCTTCAATAAACTATCAAACTTTCTAGGTTGCTTTCTGCGGGTTCTCTATGAAGGCGCTATTGCCCACGAACGCACCGTTCAGAACATCGGTAAGCGAACCTATCACAGCAGCCTTTACTCAGCACGGGATATCTTGACGAAAGGTGGAATCCTGCAAAGTTCCCGAGGAATCATGCAATATAATTACTGAAGTTCGTATTCAATTCAGCTTGAGCGGTGTAAGTGATTTTCTGCAGGTTCCCTGCAGAGCCCCCTTTCCCTGAAAACAATCCTGTTGAGACCCCCGGAGAGCGAAACTAAGCGGTTTATTTAAGGGCCGCTGATCTGAGCAACGAGGTCGGATTTGTCTATTACTTAAAACTACTAAAGTGCATAGTTATTAAAAGAGCACTAAAACCCTAAAGGTCTTTTTTTGTTCAAACAATGCCAGTTGTAGTCATACGCGCGCAAAAAATATCACAACGCAAAAGTAAACAACACGCACGCCTTTTTTGGGCACTTTTTTTATTTTTCTGGCTTTTTTTATTTTTGACGTCATCGATTATGACATTTAGAACCTTTGTAAGCGAAATTTTTATAGTATTTCATAACGGCATTCGTAAAACATGTTTTATGAACGCAATTACGAACGCACTACGGCCCTTCTTTTTTAAATACCGAAAATCGGAGTGCGGACTGATGTCGCCTCGTTGCTTTTTATCCTCCCTCATAGAACACGGCGGCTTTCGGCACATGCTTTGAGGATGAACGGTGGGTCTGAGAATCGCACGAAGTACACTTTTTGGGGTGCCCGACGGCCTCTCAGTGTTGGACAAGGAAATTGAAAACGGTCAAAACAACTGGGTTTGATGTATGCGTACCGTAGTTTCGGTTGTGGCTCCGCAGGGGCAGCCTTTCACGCAGAGCAGGAGCGACGTGGCCCCTCACATCGCTTACAAAAGTCCACTGCGCGTTCTGTTCAACATCACACCGTTTCAAAGAATTTGAGATCGCTGAAAAGTATTCTATAAGTACTTCAAACTCGAAAGTGGAGCGTCGTCTGCTCACAGAGATAGGCGTCACACACGGAGGAGAGCGGTTGATCACGGGACGCGGGCTAACACGACACTTCGGGTCGGGACGGTTCGGAGGCGCGAGAGAAACTCGAGTTGCAGGACGACTCAATCTTTGACGTCAATGCAGTGGCGCGGATCGCGTGGGAACTTCGAATTCGACTTTGAGAATTTTGTTCTACTTCCTAAATTCTGAGTTACCAAGCTTTATACTTTGAGGGTAATGTCCTGGCATCGTTTTCATTTGCTTGTGAAAAATAAGCAAATATGATTTTGACCTGTTAGTGCTAATTTAAGGTGCGAACGGTCCAGGTTCTTTCCCGAACGATCTATCAAAGACGCACTTCGCCAAAACAAGCTCGTTCACTATGTTATAGCTAATTTTGTTAATGTAGCAAACTTCAGCGTTTCTTATGCTTATAATTAAGTCGCATCTCACATATTTACCAGGAAATCTTTCATATTAATCACAAGAACGCTAATCCTTTTTGTTTGCCTTCGAGAAAGCAATTGTGGCCGTACGAAAGATTACGACCCTTTCGAGGATGTCAGAGATTTTTTGTATCTTGCGCGTGGAAATCCTCTGCCGGACGAACATCCTAGACCTGAAGCTAATGCGGTAAATATTAATGATCGCAAAATAGTTTATTTCCATAAATGTAACAGCGAAAATATAAAAGAGGTCTTTCCTGCACCTTCGTTGATGCTGGAGGGAAAATACAGATGCAGGGCATAATCCGGAGATGTATAATAATTACCTCGCTGTGAACCTTAGAGAATTAAGTTCTATGTTATCGGTTTAATATTTTAGTTAGAAGACACTTTCTACTACATATACCTGAAGGAACCTTTAGAAATTCAAAATTCATCGGTGATAAATTTACAAAAATAGCAAAATAAACTGAGATTTTATTAAGATTCAATGGGAGAAATTACTTGGTGTTTTAACAGCGCAAAGACGACAGGAAGATAGAAGAGAAGAGGACAGGACGAGCGCTGACTATCAACTGATGCTATTTATTCAGAAGAGGATGAAGTGCGCGAGACTCGAGCGTGCCAGAATGCGCTTTTTTCATCAAAACACGCGCGGCAGCTCCTTTCACGGGAATGCCATGTGCCAACATGCACAGGGCATTCTGACAGAAGCGCACCCAGAAGACAAAAGAAAAGAAAGAAAAGAAAAGAAAAGAAAGAAGAAAATGCACGCGATAGTTTGCTTCTGGGTGCGCTTCGGTTGAATGCCTGTGCATGTTGGCACATGGCATTCCCGTGAGAGCTGCCGCGCGTGTTTTTGATGAAAAAGGCGCATTCTGGCACGCTCGAGTCTCGCGCACTTCATCCTCTTCTGAATAAATAGCATCAGTTGATGGTCAGCGCTCGTCCTGTCCTCTTCTCTTCTATCTTCCTGTCGTCTTTGCGCTGTTAAAACACCAAGTATGAACCAACTAGCCCACCGCAGTACCTTATGGGAGAAATTACGTTTTTACCCTAGGAAGCTAGAGAAACAACCATATGGGACTAAAATTTCATCCTCGCCATATAATTTCCACTGGTCGTAATAGCTCCAAGGGAACTTTGCATTATTCAATTTGGATCAGGTAGATTTCATTCATATTTGAACGATTTCCCACAGATGCTGAGAGAAGGCGGAAGTGGTTTATGTTCCCAAAATGCTGGGGCTGCGAAATATTTTTTCAACGGAAAATACCTGTTTATACAAGACTAATTAATAAAAATATAAATATATTTATATACATATATGCATATGATCTAAAGATAATATGCGTGTACTTCCTTTCTGAACCGAAGTCCTTAGAAGCGTGGAATGATTGGGAAATGAGCACAAAAGGAAACCATTCGTTAAATATTCAAGGAGAAATAGGAATTTAATGGTACAACTTTTCTTCCCGCAACAGTTATGACGCTTGCACATTGATGCTGGCCTTCCAACTAGGTCGAACAAACTTTCCATTTTCTTCCAAGAACGGTATTTACATTTCAAGCTATGATTAGCTGAGTGGAAAAAGTGAAGTTGACGCAAAAAGGTTACGAAATGGTGCAACCACGACCCAGTAACTTGGTTGAAATAGGGACGGTAGAAGCTCCTCTGATTTTTAGTTACAACACTACTGAAGGACATCAGCTAGTATTTTATTTTTGTTTCTAACAAATGAATATTTTGGGGGCACGGGGAACGAAGCAGGCAAGCCTGTGTCTCGCAGTTGTCCTAATGCACCAGCCATAATGAAGATGTGAATAATCTAAATTTGAATTCGAATTCTTTATATTCGGAGATTGGCGCAATTACCCAAGCTCTTTTTCTTTCTTAACATCAAATTTGAGACGCTTCCTGCCTGGTGTGATTTATGTAAATAATGCATTTAAAATGTAACTAGAATGTTATGTAACATAAAATTATGAATTACATCAGTTTGTATAAGAATGTAGTATTAAAATTGAAATAATTTCATTATTTCAACGTACATTCTTATGGAAATTAGGTACTTTTTGCTACGGTAATTTCTAGTGTTATATTTAATTACATGTTTGCCGTATCCGGCACGCTAATTAATAATCTAACATGACTAAAATATAAAATTCATTTGCGTCCTCAGCTTCCCGCTTACACTTCTGGTGTTCTAAATTCGATCAAATTTAAAACGCACCTGAAAAATTTACAACACTTTTATGAACAATACCGTTTGTTTGTGCGGCATATATCTTTGTTTCAGCGGCGAAAGCATTTTGTTATTTGAATCTCACGATACACTGCAAACCGGATTCCTCAGGAATGACTTCTAACTGTTATGTCTCGAATCTATTACGGTGTAATTTACTTTCCTTTAGACAAAAGTTTCACTGTAAATCCTTTACATGAAGGAATTGTTCGTGACGTTCTTCCTAGTTCACTAAACACGCTGAATTCTGAACAAAAACAGACCATCTTCATCTAGGGCGACAACCGAACTGGAAACTAGTTTGCAAGAAACGGCATCCAGAATATCCAGTGTGTTGGAGCTCCGCCCTCTACTTTGGGCTTCCTCCTTTAAAAGTTCCCCCGAGTATAAACCTCGCTGCTGGCACGTCTAGGTCACCTGATAGTTGAGCCTTGCTAAGGCGTGCCTACGGTTGCTAGACTGGCGGCTGAAAGAAAGCCGTTTTAATCCACGGTGGCCAGCGTAGCTTCTGAAGCGAGGCTGCTTCCAAACGTCAAGAGTGGTAATCACTCGACAACTCGCTGAGCCTTATAGGATTACTAACTATTCTACTGCTTGTTTTTCCATTGCAGTACGATTCAAAATCCAACAATGACAATGTGAGTATTAGGGCGTATGTATTTTTGTTGACGACGTATAAGTGCTGACATTCTTTTAGGAACCTTTAAAAGCGTTCTTGATTAGGGCCGCCCCTTTATTTATTTTTATTTTCTCCTTAGTCTCCGGAGAACCAGAGTACTCTCCACTGTGCTCCAAAGCCGCAGAGAAAAACTAGAAATCTAATTAGAAGCGAAGTGCTGGACACGGGAAACCTTCCGCTCCTGGCTTAACGAAAGAAGTTACCAGCGCTCACTTCATTGAATGGAAATTTAATCCCTTTCCGATAGCGATTTTGACTGTCTCCAGAAGTGCTTAAAGCTGGAGAATGAAAAAGAGACAGAGAGGAGAAAATTGGACACTGTGGAGAGGAATTTGAGAAAGACGGGCAAACAGCCAGAAGAAAAGGTGACGCACTGAAACTGAAGAAAGAAACAAAAAATAAAGATAAGTGGATATCCTCAGCGCAGACTAGAAAGTGAATGCCCGACCGATAGACCACTCAAAATAGATCCAACTTTAAGAAAACACTTGAGATGGAGGCACCAGGTGGACACTTCTTGAATACGTTACGAAGAAAAAATTGAAACGCTTCTAAGTGCCTAAACCAGTTCATCTAAATATGTAGTAGTCACCTCCTTTGGGTGTGGGCTTCAAATTTGCTGCACACGAGAGGACCTTAAGGCGATTAGCGCGCCATTGGTGAGAGTAATTTAACAGAGGTACCAATTGCAGTACATCATGAATAAATAAAAAAATACTCCGCGACTGACTGCATGTAACAACGTTTGGTGATACTCGATCGATCATATCGGCGTTAAAAAAGGTTATGAGGTATGGACAGATATATCTAGCTAATATTTTTAGATTGCATGATTGCGGTTTTTGTGTGACATTTTCTTGCTTGCATGCGTGAGCTTGATGCAGGAAGATAAACCCCGAACCACCGAAGGAAAAATGGTTGCGACAGCAACACAATATATTCGTAAACCGTTAGTCATACTACTGCTCCTCGTGCTGGGTTGCACGACGATCCTGAATTGCTGAGGAAACACACCGAGACAACTCACACGGACGAGAGATGTAATGCTCCCTTAATGCAACTGCTTTCGGCACCCCATGGTGACGAATAGGCATGTGGTTGTGGGTATTTCGTGCTGGAAAAACATGGCAGCACATATGAGAGTAGAAAGTGAGAGGATTGAAAAGATGAAAGCAGACGTCTATGCGAGAGCACCTAGCTCTGGTTAGAATGATTAGAGGGTAGGCACAAAGTTGCCTTGGTCTGTAGTCACAGTTCGGACGACGAACGTCGGCGTCCGGCGCAATGGTGTTTGAACTATAGGTCGAGACAAAGGCAGCTTTGTGCCTAGCCACTAGCCATTCCAACCAGAGCTAGGCGCTCTCACGTACCCGTGCGCTTTCTTCTCTTAGCTCTTCTCACTGAAATTTGACACGTAAAGCTTTGTAAAGTGAAGTACCGAGCTTGTAAATTAGGTCTTTAAATTCTTGGCCTCAACTAAGCAATGGCTGTTGTAAGGTGGGAAGCTGGGCCTGTTGAGGCTGGTTGAACATGATGGAGAAATACCGCAAAAGAACATGAGGAGACGGACAGGAATGGAACACAGCAGTTGTTTGTCTTTTTTGTTTCGTTACTGTCTTTTTGTACGCCATATTTTTCATTGTAAACAATGACTGATGACATTTATTTCCAATCGTGTAATAGTTTTAGAGCTAATCAAATCTACGCTTTCATTATTTTAGTGCGCGACTAATTTTTGAAAGTTCTTGAATTAGTCATTCGGTTACATTACAAAGCTCACGGATGGTAACCCCCGCCACGCATGGTGGCCCCTGCCACGCATGGTGGCCGCCTGCCACGCATGGTGGCCCCTGCCGTGAACGGGCTGTTTGTTGCCCTTGGACAGATATTTGAAAAGCTGCCGTCTGACTCAGGTAGTCATTAAAAGTTGCTTGAGAACGCTGGTATTCCTTAAGTTGCATTTCCATTATTGAAAGGGAGCGCCTGCATTCAAGAAAATTGCTGTCAATTATGAATACTGATTGACGATCTGAAGTCATGCCAGCCGTGGTCGGCGGAAACTGGACTCTTTCTTTCGGTGCCTGCTGGTTGCTGTTGTTGGAGGCTTGGTTGCTATCCTGCAACGTGGGCCAGTCGTTGTGGGTTGCACTCCTCTCATACAGAGGGCTACTTTGCTTTCTGGACCTTGAGGCGGAATCTTCAGGCCGAAGGTCCAGTCCCAGGAAGTGTATCTTCGGTGATGGTCCCAAGTGGCCCATCGCCGCTCGTTCAGAAAGATTCGTCGTGCGAAGGGATGAAAACATCCCGGCTGAGGCTTCTTTGAGTAAGCTTAGCGGAGCGCTGCTCAAGCACGTTCGCACCCTCCGAGCTTCGTTGTGTTCTCCTAATTCTCTGGTTTGAGGCATCTGGTGCTGGTGTCGACACGTAATTGAACTTTTTGAAAAAGTCTAGCAATATCTGCCTTGTCAAAATTATTAACACAGGTATGGATTTACCACACCCATTAGCTCTCCCTTAGAGTATTAAAGTTTAGATAAAAGAGACCTCTAGTACGCGCAACCATAGCTTTTTGTCACTTTTATCGTCGAAGTAATTATAATTCTAAAATTGTCTCAAAATGCTGTCAAAACAGTAAAAAGGGTAATATTTCTCGATTTTGTTCCAAATCTCTAGCGCTCTCAGGGTAAACTCTAAGGGTTTTACGTTCTTCATTACATCTTCATCATGAAGCCCCCAAAGAATGAATATTCTCGTCCATTTCTGAAACTCAGGTATATATAGCGAAATTTCCTCATCGAGTGACGAGTGGGGGCGTATATCGCATTTTTGGGACTTCATGTTTTCTGCCCCGCATTATTTGCTTTACTTGTCCCGCATACCAAAATGCTTAACAGTTCCCATATTTTATAAAAGAGTAAACTAGCGATAATTTTAATGCGCCAATTAACATATTTCTCGGCGTAGGGAACAGCCTCCGAGAGTAGGAATGGTTTGCTAAAATTAGACGCGTAGCATTGATAGGGCCAGCCTCAGACATCTTGTGTTCATGGCATTTAGCTTCGATGACATCACAGTGTCACGTGACTTCACGAGTCACGTGTCTTCATTAGTCATATGATTTTAACATGTCACGTGCCACCACTCGACACCATGCCACTCGACACCATGACATCACGTGACAGCATAGCGTCACGTGACTTTATTATGTGACCTGACATGATGACGTCACTTGACACATCATGATGTCACGTGAAACAATGACGTCGGGTGACGCTGTGACGGGATATGACTTCATGACGTCAAGTCATACCGGGACGCAAGGTAACGGCACATGCCACCTTGACGTCACGTGACATCATGACGCCAGGGGCACCGTGACGTGACCTGGCGTCTTCAGTCTCATGTGACACTTGACAGCTTTATATATTTCCAATGCCCTCGCAACGTGCCCTTGAGTGGGCTGCTTACTGTGCCCGCAAAAGTAATATCGCAAAAGGCACAATAAGTGATATCCATTTAGATCGCTTTGGGGAAACGCCAGAGACAGTTATTCTTTAGGTGCAACTACAGAATAAAGTTTGAGCAGATGCTTCATTTCGGAAATTACCTTTGTTTGAAGGGTACACAAAGCAGGGCAACCGAGTCCACGTGGCACGTTTATCCCCACAGCTCTTAATGGGCCTCTTCTCTTTTATAATGTATGACCGCCGATATGTCCAACCTGTATACCTCATTTTATGCTTAGCTTAAAAAACACTAGGGAAAGTCTTCAATTCTCGACTGCCCAGCTCTGTTCCGTCCCTCCGATATACTAAACATAGGAGAAAAAAGAAACAGAAAAAAACGTTCCAGTCGATTAACTATGCCACGCCCTCTTCCTCTTTGACTAGACTACCCGAAGGATCATTACGCGACCGAATGACAAATGACGCCTTCTGCCTCTGCTGCGGCAGTAGAGCGTAATCTCTGCGGGATTCGTGTTCATTGGTGGCAGTGCTTTTGTATCAGTGACTGCTTCAATTTCTTTCTTCCGCCGATTCGATATCGATCCTTGAAGAAATGTGACATCTGACAAAATAAAATTTTGTCAAATGTCATTTGGTATTTTTTAACCGTTGACCAACCGTTCCAATGTCACTGTAAACGCCACTTGAGTTTGCTAGAGAATTTATTTACAACTGACCCTATCGGCGCCTTTTATTTTATTAACACGTATAAGAAACTATCAGGGAGCATGAAATAACACAAATGATTTACTGGTTGCAGCACGTCTTTTTTAAATTTCGAAATGTTTTATAACTGGTTTAATATTACCCACAGCGCGTACGTATATAGTATACATTTAATAAACTCAGAATAGTTTTATACATTTAAACCCAGAATACTTCCCTTCGGGCATTTTGTTTCCTCTTAATAGCGTGAAAGCGTTAAACTTGCATTTCCATCTCTGAGCTTACGTACAAACATTTACAGATACCTCTAGCACCGATTGCCTATTTACCATTTAAGTTTGCCATAAATATGAAATCAATATCCCATTTTATAATTCTTACGCGGTTCAAACGAATGCCGGAGCAGAATAATTTGAAATGTTCTGAGTAAAATCGAGATTCAAGAAACTGTATACATTTTTCAACCTTCTTCTACGATGCCGAATTGGTAAGAAGTTACATTTAGTTGTTTTGTAGAGGGATAAAAAAACAGATCTGTCTGTCTTTTTGTATTGACGATACACATGAAACGTAATCTGTGTATCTGCACCTTCTTTAATTTGACGATGTTACTGGCTTCTGGGTCGCAAGCCTGAGAAGCTGATTCTAGGACAGATTAAACTAATATGTTTTGTGTACAGCGATGCTAACTTAAACGTGGAGTAATTTAGTTTGCGAGTCTTATAATAGAGTTAACTATAGGCCTTGGGAACACTTGAGTCATCATGTAAACTTTATTTCAAATCAGTCAATAAGCACACTCTCAAATAGTTCATTATAAGTATAGAATGCTCTTGCAAATGACTTTTATTAATATATTATGCTAAACAGCGGCAACTACAGACAACGGAATTGCACATGCATAACACAGCTGCACGTCGTTTAAAAAATAAAGAAAGTAGAATATTCTATTAAAGGTGGTTGTGAGCCTGACCTTGAAAGACGACGTGTCTTTAATAGTGAAGATCTAGAGGGAAGGTGTTTGCAATCTGGGCTGATCTTGAGCAGAAACTTAACGTAAAACATATTTGTACGGAAGCAGGATTCAGCGCGCTGAGTTGGTGTGGTGTGTAAGTAGTTCGCATTTCAATAGCCGGTCTTGATGGAAACTTTTAATGGGAAAGAATGTCGTGAATAGTTTTTCGAACAATTATTTCGGGGAGCCCACGCTTTGAATTGAGTGGTGTAACGAAACAAAAACCCGAAATCATTTGTTAATGCTCACTGATGAACCTCAAACGGATTTTAACATGTCGATTTGGACACTTATAGGTTGGGTGGGTTGCATATTGTTAAACCATATTTTAGATATGGGTGAAAGACTCCCTGACTCAATCATAAAAAAAGAAAACCTAAAGGAAATCCTTATGTGTAAGATTTTAAGTGATCGATTGTTCAAAAACTCCGAAAGCTTCATCTTATAAGCAAGCGGGAAAAGAAAGCTGTATACACATCTGGCGTCACATGCTGCTTATTCTTCAGGACCTGTCTTATTCTGATGAAGAACGGATGTTTTTCACTATGACTAGTTAAAAGTCCCAGCAGTGGAAGCAACAAAAAGCACCCTGTCATTAAAACAGAGCATCTGAAACACCTGCTATGTATATATAAGAAAGGAGCTTAATACCTCAAGTTCGTTAAGCCACAACAAACGTTGGGCTCCACACAAATGAAATGCGCTAATTGCATTCCAGCACACGTGCCTTAATATGTAATGATTTCTCTGCGGATTTCGCACACCTGAAATACGTGACCAACATAGTATGAGATAAATACACGTAAGATAACATGTCAGACTCCGAGCAACTACCAATTGCGACATTTGTGCCCCGTGTGATGTCTTACTTCGTCGAGCAGCATGCAGAGAACATTACCATATTCTCAGTTTCCCATGGGCAGCATTCGTGCGTGCTTCGGGCATCAAAAAGATGATGCCCCAAAACATGCAAATCGCTGACGAATTTCATTCTGTGGGTCTTCATTCTCAGCCGCGGCACACAGCTACAACAATCTGTCCTAGCCATGACCTTTGTTGGGCTCAAAGGACTTCAACAATAATCTCGTTCTCCCTGCGGTTATTGGAAATTTGCATTTCCTCGCCGGGATAAAAATTTAGATTTTTATTCTTCACGTTTTAATAACGAAAGAAAGTGGAAGTGAAAGCTTGCAAAGCCATAGTATAAAATTAAAAAAAAATTCAACAGTCTATTGTCTGCGTCGCAAAACAAGTACTGCAGGAGCTACACCGACCTGGAAAAATGGCCTGTATTTCTGCTATGTTTCAGACTACATCTAAATACCCTGACTTGACTTCTCTTCTATGAATGCAATCAATATTCAATTGATTCAATTGCGGCGACCCCATAGCGAGCAGCTAAGCGTCAAAATAAGTAAATGTTTATTGAATAAAGATCGTAACACTCAACACATCAACACTTCTGTTCAGCTATCTATTCAGTTCGCTCCATGCTCTTGAATGGCATTTGAAACTGCAGCATGTCCCGAGAGCATCTTGTTCCTCGACACGTCCACGCGCAGAAAAAGAAGAGGAGAACGGCACATATAAACTAACATTTCAGAAGTCTCCGATCTAGGAGGTATAGAGGTAGAGCCTCGGGCGCAATAGCTTGGGGTCCTTGGTTCGATTATCTTTAACGTTCGGAAGTTTTGTTATATCGTAGAAATGCATGCACCCATCACTCTCCTGGGCATGCACATCAGTTTCGTGTTTCACGTCAGAAATATAAAAAAACTAACTGACTAAAAAAAAAACTGCTCCGTTCAATGGTTACATGCGCTGGGGTGCGTTGACCACTAGGTGGAGCATCATTTTTGTGAGCACCAATAAATACGAATGTCGCTGATGCCATTCATCTGTAACGTCTCTCCGTCATGTCTCTATGTCGCGTGTTCTCATCACATCTGTACGTCACGTCTCTCCGTTACGTCAAACGAACTGTACTTTCGTTTTGAACGGCGCAGTGATACAATGGCTCCGTGAAGTCAGGAGCGCGTACTCTACTTCTTTCTAAATACAGATTCAGTTTTGTTTCCGCTTAATTTCGGATTATAAATACTTTTTTCCACTGAGAAGTCGACCTTCTTGACCTCCAGACGTTCATCATCGTTGCTTTATATTTCTTGCATGCACTTTGATTCTTTAAGAGCAAATTTTGACACATAATAATGATCAATATAGGGACTAATCATCTGTTTCATTTCTTGTAAATTATATACTTTTGTTCCAAGTTGTAAACATGTTACTTATTAGAAAGTCCGCTCATGTCGAAATTTTCTAAACTGCGAGCCAATGAAGTACGTATTAAAATAACCTTGAACACGTTCAAATAGGCTTTTCTATAAAAAGCGCATTTTGAAACGTGTCCAAAAGGCTATACAAATCGGTATCACAGATATGAGTGATGACCATTATGTAGACTCAATTTTCTATAAAGTCCGAAGATCACAAGTCTTGACTAATAATTAGAACTAAAATACAGCTCAAGCGATAGACAATCTAACCTTGTTTTCACCTCAAGAATTATAGTAAAAATGTTCGGCTCCTGGCGTTGCATTACTACTTTCACCCTTTACGTGAAGAATTGAGATGTACCTAAGTGAATTTTGAAATTAAGTATATGTAGGGCTGATCGTCGATTAAATTTTTAATCTGATTCATCCCCGCCCTTTAAATAATTAATTAATCAAATAATAGAATTCGTTCATTCACATTCATTATTTTTAAATTAGTAAAGTTAAAATGTTTCCCTCTGTTGAATATGTGATAAACGGAAAAATGTAAAATATTAGAGTTTAAATCGATCATGATATGCAGTTGATAGTATAATCACTGGAAAATTATTGTTACAGCCGTAGATTACTGCGCTAATCGCACACTCACATGGCGCTGAAGTGAATGGAACACGTATACCTCTCTCTCTCTCTTTCTCGACTTGTTTGGAGTTGCAAATATCGCCCATACAGTTTACTTAAGGTCAAAATTTTACCTAAATCTTTCCTTCCTGCAGGTGTACTCGTCCACGTCTGCGTGGTGAAAGCGTTGCATTTTCACTTTTGTTTGTTTGTCACATTTTAACCTATTGACCTGCTAAAAATAATCGCGATTAAAGCATTAACCGATTAATCGGTAGGTGAATTCATCCAGTCTCAGCCCTAGACATATCAAGACGTACAAGCTCCAAACGCCAAAAGCATCTCTTCTTCGTCTGACAACTAAATCTTCTAAGAACTATTTCGCGTGGCGTATGAAAAAGGCGCAAAATGGCTTTTTCTCCTTTCGGGCGACAGGAATAGGGAGCGCGCAGTATCATAGGAAACTGGAATCCTGAATAAAGACAACATATTTTGTTTTGCTTCAAAGTCGTGCAATCCTGAGCGCTTCTTTTTCTTGATAGGTTGTCTCCATTCTTCTTTCAGGATATCATTGTCTTTTAGACGTTTCTGGCGACTGTATTCGGGCAATTTCTAACTGAATACACAGCGAGTTTTTTATTGCCGCCACACGCAGGGTTCAATGCGAGCCACTCTTTTCTGGGGCTGCGACCGTCTTGATACGCAGTTTTCGGCGTTTACATGTTTGTGCACAAACATATACATAATGCGCAAATGATTTTTTTTTTACAATTGTTTTTTGTAGAGTTTGTTTTTCAGTTCACGGAAGTTTAGGTTTACAAACATTTCGAAGCTCGGATTTATAGCTGTGATGTGGTTGCTGGAGGGTTTCAATTTAAAAGTTTTAATGCAGGCGTCTTGAATTCGAGAAAATGGAGTGGCCGTGATTATGTCCTCTGTTAATTAATTGGCGAAAAAAAGGGGCCGCGCAAACCAAAAAGGGTTTTAGAGTATATCATTTCTTTCTCTTCCGCCGGGGTGTCTTTGTGCTTCTTTGCGATCTCTGACGGCCAAGAAGCAACCGGGGTTGCCATCACCCACTCTTTGGCGGCCACCACAACAAGAACTTAACTCGGCGACAATGCAGCAGCCAAAGAAAACTATGCAGCAAATGAAATAACAAACACGTAAGACAAGGGACCGCACAAGAACATCTTACAAATAACATCGTAAATAAAATGCTAGACATTGTTAGCCTGCGCCATGATCTGTATTTGAAGAAGGTGGGGCGCGCCACGAGAAAACAGCACGCGGCAGAGACATTCAGCGACGATCCAGAGAAGCCAGCGGTATTGCGTTCGGCGACGGTAATCCGAACAAGCAACCGGCGGAGCAACGGAGTCTGCGGTGTCGCGAACACCTGCAAAAAACGACGCATTCGACGTTGTACCGAACAGGGGTACTAGGGCCCTAAGCTGGACGTTTTTCGAGAATGTCGGTGAGATTTCTGTCGACCGCGATTGTGCAGCGCCGCGCTTGACATTGGCGCTGGCTAATCGCGGCCGTCAGAAATTTCGCCGACTTTTCCGTCAAGTGTCCAGCTTATAGCGAGTTCGTTTCACACGCACTGGCACCGTTCGAGTTCTCTCACAGAATGCATCGCACTCGCGGAGTGTTGCACGGAGAACTGGACTCAAACGAACACGCCAAATGCACCGAGTGCAGAAGACTGATGATGCCGCCATCTATGTTGTAGACAAGGTACCAACGGTACCGACCTCAAACCGAAACTAGCGCCTTTCTGTTTTGAGGGATGGGTGGGAATGCGAGAGTGCAGTCGCTGCAAACGTTTATTTACAAACGTTGGTTGCTGCAACATGTAGTTTATATTTGCGATGACTTCAAGCAACTCGGCTGTCGTAGCGATAGTTACAGACGGCGTAAATTTCCGCAACCAGCTGTCTACAAAGCAGCTGGTTGCGATCTCTTTATAACCGCTTACACTGAAAAAAAACCATGATGCTGACCGAGCAGAAGCTTGATCTGTTTGAGCATGGTATTATGCGTGAACCACTGAAATAGTACGGCTTAAAACTAGTCTGTTGGAATATCCAGCAAAACATTTCGTGGGTTTTTCGATTTCGATCGTCATTACAGGTGGATCAGAATCATCAGATATTAGCCTTGGTGACGGCGTCAAGAACGAGATTTCTCGAACAAAATACAACGGGCAAGTTGGCTGACGTAGGTAAATGTTAAAAATGATGATGTTGCCCAAGCCTCGGGTAAAGTCACTATGTTTAGCTTTCTCTGATGCTTATTGGGCAGTCAGAGGTTTCTGCCGGGGGAGTTTTGTCGACAAACGTTCAATTTTTCATCCGCACACCGATGGTGATAAACATCTTAATTACAAAAGCGCAAAGGACAAGGACAGAACAAAGAATGAACAGGACAAGTGCCGCTGATGCGTTTGTCCTGAGCACTTCTTTCCACACTGGTACATTTCAGCGTTTGTACGGCAACAGAGCGACTTAAAACCTCCAAATAAAGCACGGTTTGTCAATTGCTTCCTTGATAAAATAGCAGACGCTCACAATTCAAGCTCGCGTTTCATTCCGTTGCCCGCGGGACGCGATTTCTATCAGAAAATCTACTTTTTTTTCCTTTCAGTTCCGCGACACATCGTAGCAGACGAACCCTCGTCGTCTGCTCCCGCTCCTCGCCGGCCTCGCCGGAGCGAGGCATGACGGGATTGCATTTTGGCGCACTCTCGATTTTCTCGGTGCAGCGAGTGCATGCACGCGTGGGGTGCCGCCGTTGAAACGAACTCGGAGTGTCCAACAACTCGTGGAGTGCCGGCCGAAACGAACTCGCTCCGCGCTGCGAGTGGGCGCGCGTGGGCACGAGTGCCGTGAAACGAACTCGCTATTAGAGACCTAGGGACTCTAATGCGGACACCATGCGAAAAAGTTGGAGAGAAATCCGGAGGCCGAGATTGAACGGCGCCGCGATTCACCTTGACGCCGGCCAATCAAGGCCGCCGGATGTCTCGCTGACGTTTTCGCTAAATGTCCAGATTAGGGCAACAGGAATCCAGCACCTACCACGGACGGAGGAGGCTGTGTAACAAACTGATTTCAGACCAATTCAACCTTCGGCTGCGGCCCGACGAGGACACACTCTAAAAAGGTTACACATGCTGTTCTACTTGGAAAGCTAGATTTTTATAGATGAGATTAACAGTCCCGAAGGACACAAGATGACCAGCAAGATTGCAATCAACGAAGCATCGCGAGAGGCTTGTGTATAAAAACAAGCCGAGATCCGGGCTATTAATATCAATGCTCGATTTACGTATGGCGACAATGGCTATACTTGAAAAGTTATAGATATTAAAATTTTGCTATAGATGACTTCAGTTTTTGTTTTGTTATAACACGGGTGATATATAAAAACGAAGTCTTAGAACGCTGGGTGCACTGTTATCTCGGCACGAATCTCCTTGCGTTCGGAGGCCAGTTGAATTCGTCGAGGTGTCGACCGGCGGTCTTCGTAGCTTTTGAGTACTCTGAGATGTTCCCTTTATTAATATTGCATTGCTGCGTGTATCGTCATGAAGAATGTCTCTTTTATTCTCTCTGAAACTGACAAAAGCGTAAATGGAAGAAACAAAGTCAGAGTTGAGCTTCCTCAAATGAAAAAAAAAAATCCGATGTTTTCAGACATTTTCTGGTTCCATAAAAATGATCACCTCTACTAACACGGCGTAGTGTTGGGCTCATTGGTCACAGTATAAGTTGAGTGTTTTTTTTACTAAAGCTATTCACCTCCACCATTTTTCGTATATTACATTACTATAGTATAGCTATGACTCTAGTGCTAGCTATGAGCTCTGCTGAGCTCATATTTGAATAAATAAGCTTTCGATTTCAATAATGTCTATGTCTCATAATATTCATTATGGCAACGTTAGCATGTCTTAATATCAAATATTACTTTAATCTTGTCATTCTAAATGACGTTAAGCTCCCCAGCGAAATAGGCACGTAAATGTCGTAATTACTATCAAGAGAAAACAGCAATCAAGCATTTACCAATGCCCTGAATTTGCTATAACTGCTTACATGTTTAAAGGAGCCATTTAATTTCTTTTTCTCGTGTCAAGTGAAAAAAGCAATTTGCGAGATGACTGAAAGATGATGACGCAGGGAAGTTAAAAAGAAGCACAATGAATAAAAAGGTATGAAAAGTCGACCGAAAAGATAATGGTTCCCCTCGCCCTCTTACGGTTGCTATAGTTATTTTTTCTTCTGCGAGTGGTTATAGCTATTTATAAATAACTCTTTACGCATAAATCGATGTGTAAAGAATTGAGCACTTTTCTTACACATACTATGAGTAACAAGTACATTGATAACAGCAGTTATTAATATAATTATGGGTAAGAAAATATATCATTCTTACGCTTAGTAAGTGGAATATATGTTAGAGTGTAGGCACAGCATCACCAATAAGGACTCCGTGTGAACAGCGTGAAATTTCAGTTGCACATTTGTATAAAGTTTTACTTAATTCAGTGTTTCATTATTTTATTAAATATATTCTCTTATACGTTAACAGTGCTTCCCCATTTGTTAATTCATCTGTCTGTCCTTACCCATAACAGCACAACCTGTATATTTATTGCACACAAGCGTTGCATACACTGAAGACGAAAATAAAGAAAAACAAAGAACACCCTCACACCCTCAATGGTGACAACATATAGGATATGGAATAAAACAAATTTAGCATGAAATAACGGCAAACTCAAAAGGGGGCTATAACCTTTTTTTATTGATCCTATCCCTGAACCGTAGAGGCGGTCACAATTAATCATAATTATAAACAGTCTTATCAGCGTTCTTTTTGATGTAGCGTGTTGGATGGTGAGGACGGAAGAGATGTTCCGACCGACTCCGAGCTTTGGTGAAAACGTTCTGTTTATTCTCTGGTGCCGCGGGCTCGTATCGACGAGTAACGTCGTCGTCTTTTATCGGCGGCCTGGCAGGCCGCTGGACCGCCACAAAGCTCCCCCCCTAGGGTCGTCGCCTGCAGATGTGCAGCCTGTAGGGGACGGAGCGATTGAGTGGTTGCGGCTGCAGCAGGTGATTTAGACTGTTGCCATTGGCGTTTGATTCGAGCCGAACGACGTGGCAGAACGTGGTGCAGAAAACAGCCTGCGCAAACCATGCAGAGAGTTGACGCTGAGGTCAGGCTTATTGGAGCAATGATGCAGCAGAGAGAGGGCACAACGATTCGTTCGTGCTGTGACTCAGGCACGTATCCGGGGGGGGGCCCATGGGGCCCGGCCCCCCCCCCCCCCCCACCGAAATCTTCCATTTTGCTGGGATCTCCCTCTCCCCCTTCCCCTCATACAGCATTTTGTCATAGGCGCTCCCCCCCCCCCCCCCGAAACAAAATCCTGGCTACGTGCCTGCTGTGGCTCCAATGCGGAAGAGGCTCCATCGCAGCTCGGGCTCCAGGGGACATAGCGGTCAGCTGTGGGAACGATACAGCGTCATCCCCGGAGGTGACGCGCGGAGCGGAGAGCAATGCGTGACCAGCGATAAGGAGGCCCTGGTCGGTTAGCAAAGTGCCTCGTTAAGAACAGTGCGGTCCGCCACGGCTTGCCTTGCCCCAGCGTGGCGCAGTGCAGCCCGCCCACATGTTGTGGCAGCACGCGACCGTGCCAAGCCAGCACCACACAACCCAGATGGGCACGACCGCCGGGGCGACACCAGGGACTGCGGCAGTGGTGAGAAAACACAGGCAGCACAAAATGCATGGCCGGACTATGGCCAAGGCTATAGTGGCCGGTCAGTTTCTGGCTGGCCGATGGCTGGACAAAATGCTCGGCACATCGTTGGTTATGGTCTTCGGCCAGTGACTAGCAGTCACCGGCTACCAGAGGCCAGCCAATGACATTTGGCCAGGCATCGGCCAGTTGAACAGTTTCTTGTCATTGGCCGCTGACCTCTGACAGGCACTGGCCGCTGGCCTGTGACCGGGTACTGCCCGCTGACCTTTGACCGGGCACTGGCCACTGACCTTTGACCGGGCACTGGCCACTGGCTACAACGTCCATCAGGGGTTGAAAACTGGCTGGAGAGTTAGACAAGCCAAACGGCAGTCGGGTGATCCAAGGTACATGTACATGGGTAGCGAAGCTTCGGCCAAAAAGCGGTTCAAAACAAATCGCCAGCGACATCGACCTGGAGGGTCACGTGAAGGATGCGATTGAAGCGCGACTAGGAGAGGTGGGGACAAACATTAATAAAATTAATTAGTTTGTGACTAGAAGTATAATCATTTGTATTTTTAAACAATCTAAATATAATTATTAGATATTATCAATCATATTTGGCGCGCTACAAAATTCAAAACTGTCTTTGTTTTTGCTAATATTATGCCTACTTCTTATTAGCGTCCTCTGTACGCTACTAGCAAAAGGCCGACTAGCAATAGCGATATTTGCAGTTCTTTGTAGACCTCGTGGCGCGCGGAAAGACAGGCTGCTGACGTTCGTCTGCTTGCTTGTGTTTGGGACTCCACGTGTTCTTCGCTTTTAATTGTTTTAGCGGCAGTTAACGCCGTTTGGGAAGTTTTGTTGTTTGCTCGGGCGTGATTAGCCCAGTTACTTGCGCGAGAACTCGGCAGTCGTGCGCTTGGACCTTGGACGCTACTGCGTCCAAGGGGCTCAACGTCCTTTGCGACGATGAGCACAGCGCGATACGGAAAGAAACGGTGCTCCGTGGAAGTGTGTGAAAGCGACACCCGCACGGCTGGCATCTCGCTGCACCGGTTTCCCCTCGACTCTCGAAGGTGAGACTTCGCTACTGTCAGTAACATGCCTGCTGTGTGATGTCATGCCCCCTTGTTCGGTCTTTTCTTAACTCTTGTTAGTTTTACCTAAAACTATTAGGGTTGTCTGGATGTGCACAAGAAACTACACGTGAAGGCGTAATATGTTATACTAGGAATGTTTTAACTTCGAAATCACTCTGACTTCGCAGCGTTGTGTGCCGTCATTATAAAAGTGCCCACGATATTCAAATTTACCTGTACCGGCCTGGCTCTGAGGAGCCTAGTGTCGTGATCATCGGCGTGGTTGTCAGTGGTACAACACAGATATATAGTAGGGCATCTGTGCGTAAGACTTGTGTGTTTACTCTTCATGATGTACACAGAGCGTTGATGGCATGCATAAGGAAGGACTTCAACATCTTCTCCTTCGCTAAGTTCACATTAAATTTGCAGAGCTGATTTCTGCGGCTTCATTGGACCACACATACTCGTGCACCTTACTAGAGAACAGTCCACTAGTAGCCCATAATAAGTGGTGGCCGAATATTGTTCGTGCTATCCTTTTATTCCCATTCTTTTTAGTGAGCTTGCTTTCTTAACTGGTAGAAACAGCGCAACTTGACGAAGGACAAGAAACAAGGAGTATACAGACAGGCGCTGTAAAAGTACACAGAGAGGCACTGTTTCTGCCAGCTAAGATGAACAACCAACTCGCCCAACTTTCCGCTCTGTTGAGCTTGCTTTCTTACTTACAGTTTTTGTGAAAGCCTTTCTTTCTTTATTTTTTTTTGCAGTTGATCACATCCACGCTCTACGTCAAGATGCTGCTCCTGCTCAAGAGTCCAGCGGGGACGTGGCTGACATAGAGATTTTGGTTTCTTCACCGTCGCCTAGAGACTCTCTCTCTGGCTGTGCGGCTGGGCCTTCTACAAATGTGAGTGCTTTCTATGATGCAAACTTTTTTCTTTTGCAGGTTTTGTTTGTTGTGAAATTATAAAAGGTCAGACCGCAAAAACAAAAAGCCAAGGCTCGAAAAACACCAGCGGATACTAAACTTTATCTTGAGAGCTGATGGCGCAAGGGGTCACATAACACAAGACCGGGTAGCTGGCAGCTACAAATCGAAGTTTGTTCAAAGTTCACCACATTTTTGTGTTTCACGGTATTGTCATTGTCAAGCACACAAAAAGACAACAAAATGTTCCACACGCAGGTGTTAACACCATCAAATCAAAACAGCTCAACCGGTTTCACTGAATCATAAGTCTTCCCGCAAAACCTCACGTAACACAGTGTTTTTTATAGTTATCGAAAAGCTGCCCTGGTCAAATGTGTGTGATGCTGAGCCTGTCTTGATCCCTTGTCCTATCTGCCAAACTTTAGTTGCCTGTTTTTGTGCGAGCGCTTCACTGTTACAGTGCCATGGGCATAAGTAAGGTATGGTCAAGCTTTAAGAAAATGCATTTCACAGTTTGGATTCCTATTCTGACTTGCATGTTTCTGTGTGCGCCCTTGTCTTTTTGGACTATCAGGTCTCTGGCCAACATGAAGCGCCTAGTCCGACATAAAGATATACTGCTGCTTTCCTTAACTTGAATAGCATATGTGTAGTCTGTCTTACTTGCTGTTCTTGTTTAAAGACACTTCAAATCATTGAGGAGTATTCTTGAGTGTGAATAGATTACACATTTAATAAAGTGATGGCGAATGCAAGTTTTTCTTGGAGACCTGATCTAGGTCATTTGTCAAATTGCAGCACCCGGCAAAAGCCGCAGCATCGACAAGATGAAGATGAACGCCCTGAGAGCCAAGGTGCGACAGCTTCAAGAGCGTAACAAGTGGCTGCAAAGAAGGCTGCAACGACAACGTCAGATGAGGACTGTTGCCGAAGTCGTTGAGAGTGTCCGCTTTCATGTGTCTCCTGCTGTCGCTGCACTCGTTGAAGCCCGGCTTAGAATGAGCAATGTGAGCCGGTTTGGCCGGAGATGGTGCAGCCACAACAAAGCCTTGGCTTTAGGCCTCTACTTTCATAGCCCCAAAGGCTATAAGTATTGCAGGCGACTGCTCAGGCTGCCATCAGTAAGGTCACTGCAGCTATGGCTTCAGCGTGTGCCACTGAGGGTTGGATTTTACCCTGACATTTTCGAGCTAATAAAGAGGCTGACAGCTTCTTTTTCTCAAGACCGATCTGGCCTGCAGCATAGTCTTTGATGAAATGCACATCAAAAATAGCTTTTATACAACCCCTCGTCTGACAGGTTCGAAGGACTTGAAGAACATATTGGACAGCAAGGCAAAAAGCTGGCAAACAAGGCTCTCATGTTCATGGCGAAAGGAGTCGGAACACCGTGGAAGCAGCCGCTTGGCTATTTTTTGCTCACAAAGGCACACCTTCAGGTGTCCTAAAAGATCTTCTTTTCCGGTACTACAGCGCCCTTGTGGACGCTGGCCTGGAGCCGGTAGCTGTTGTATGCGATCAAGGGAGCCAGAACGTGTCTCTTTTTTCAAGCATCGTAACTGCCGAAAAGCCTTACGTAGAGATCAATGGCAAGCCACTTTTTTTTCCTTTTCGATGCTCCGCACCTTTTGAAGGGCCTCAGAAACATGTTATTTAAATACGACTTTAAAGTTGGTGATTACATAGTGAAAAGTTAATACATCAAGGAAGCTTATGAAAAGGACCGTAAACTTGAGATCCGTTCTATGCCAAAGCTGAACGAGAAACATTTTATTTTGACCTTCTCGTCAAAGATGTTGGTGAAGCTAGCAGCTCAAGTGTTTAGCAATCACTGCGCAGCTGCAATGTATGCCCTTGTTACTTTTCAGCAATTGCCCGCCACAGCTGTTCACACAGCGAGATTCGTTGAAAGAATCGACCGTCTCTTTGACAGCCTAAATAGCTCGCAGAAATTTGCAAAGACGCCATATGTCTCTGCAATGTGTAACGGCTCTATCCATGACGAGTTTCTGAAAGAGTGCATTCTGGTTTTTAAAAGTCTGCAAGTACTCGGGTGTAGAAGGCAGCCGCAGTGCATTCGTGGCTTCTGCTTGACAGTTAGGTCACTGCTGCTGCTCTGCAATCACCTCACGGTTAATTACGGTTTTTCCTACCTTTTAACCCGCCATTTGAACCAGGACACCCTTGAAAACACTTTTGCTGTTATACGTTCCAAATCCGGTGCAAACACGAACTCCACTTCCCGTCAATTTCAGGCTGCGTTCAGACACCTTTTGATTAGCAACCTATTCAAGCTGTCGGAAAAATCAAACTGTGCTGACGACATGATGTCTCTCCTTGCTACGTTCCCAGCAGGCCTTTTGGCACCTTCTCTTCCTCTTGCCTTAGGAAGCACAGTTTTTCTTACCACGGCAGACGATTCGCCTTCAAACTACCCTTCGGCAATAGAAGAGAACAACATGGTTTATTCTGCTGGGAGGCTGGCATCAAAATTCCTCAAGGTTCATTCCTGTGTAGGAACATCCCAGAAATGTGAGCTGAGGACAGAAAATGCGTGTTTTTCTGAAGGAAATCAAGTGCTCTTGTATTTGAGTGTGAAAGGCACTGCCGACTCTGACTTTGGATACCTCTCAGTTCCTTCTGCTTCTTTCAGATTATTTGTTGAAGCTTGTGAGGTAGTCTTCGAGACATGTATCAACAACCTAATTTCAAAGGAGAGCGTAGGGCGTACTCTTTGTGTCCTTTTTCACCAGAAGATTCCAAAGTATTTGACTGTTTGTGACGAAAGTGTTTATGATGATTTGTTTTCTCTGATTGCCAGAGTCAGGCTGCACTGGTTCACGCGGAAAAAAAAGCTGAACTATTTGATACAGCAGCAAAGTGTAAAGCTAGGCAGCAAGTGCACAGGCTACGTACGTGAGACCACCCAGAGTACTTTTTAAAGCAGTGTAGGCATGTTCTATTCGAACCTTTCATTTTCTTCGGTTTCTTGAGGAGTAATGTAGTCTTCTAACTGATTCATATATATAGCGTTTAAAGCTGTGAAGCAACACTGGCTTATGAAGTGCAGCATACCACAGGGCTCCAAGATGGTTTACTCCACTTGGCTTCCTTGACCTGCACCAAACAATCGTTGCGTTGCAGTGTAGCAGCACCAGCAGACGCAAGTTAAAATATTTTTAGCATTATGGTACCTTGCCCAAGGACTGCGTAGACAAGTGTAGTTTTTTTTTCTGTGTACTACAGTGGTGACCACAGTTGTCCTCGGAACACTGTGAAACCTCTGAGATATTAGTGGCTGCCTATAAACTGTCAATGTCCTCACAACATCCAGCCGATTGTACATTGTCTTATTATGTTATAATGTGCCTTATGTACCGATCTACTAGTTTTCTTCCACCATGACACTTTCGAAATTGTGGATACCGATTGTATGATTCTAGTCAGTAACCTGATTGAATGATTGTAAGTGAATAAAACAAATAAAACGCGACTGTTAATGCGACGTTGGACTTGCATTAGAGTTACTGTAGTGTATTTCATACGCAACACACTCCAGCAATTTGATTCACTATTTTTTGTGAAATTACATCATTCGCTTTAAGGTTTCTCACATATTTCCGAGGGATCCTGAAGGAACAAAGAGCGAAACACTGCGGCTCGAGTTTAACCACAGTGCAAAGACACGATGGTGTGACGAAATGAAACTACTCTCATAGCAGGTCGGCTAACAAAGTCGGCTGCAGAAAAAAACATTTTGAACAAAATATAAGAGCAAGGGCAAATAAGGGCGTAAACGATCTAGTATAGAGTAAACATCCCAAGAAAAACACGAGACTGCAGGTAAAAAGAACGACACACACACTAAAAAGTATCAAACAAAGCTCAAACACGGAGCTATGTTTGAGACTTTTTAGTGTATATGTCGTTCATTTTACCTGTAGCCTCTGGAATTCTTTTGTTTAATTTTCGCGCCAAACCGCACGCACGCATGACGTCACGTTTTTTTCCGGAAGTGTCGTCATTTCCTGTTTATTTTTTGTTCCGCCGGAAGTGTCCCCGCGACTCATAGATGGCGCTAAAGCAGCCCCATGGGCCGCCATTTTTTCGACATGTGGGCTTCTATGGAAGCTTCGCTACCCATGTACATATACTTTGTTATGGCCGTTAGTGGCACACATACCTCTCTCAGGGAGCAAACCGGCCACTCTATAGAGGTACGTCACAGCATAAGAAAGAAAGTAAAATATTTTTTAAAATATTTTTAAGGTTATAGAGTGAAAGTGTGCACTTCATTTACTTGCCACTTTTCCACTTGTTTTATCTATATGTTTCTCTGCTTTTTCTTCAAATAAATGAAATTAATCTTCCGCATCAAATTCTACACAATGCCGGAGGTTTCTTTGTATTAAAATAATGTTTCTGAAATTAGACTGCTGGAAGAAAGGTTCATTTATCTATCTAAATTATTTACATAATTTGCATAATTTACAAAAAAAAAAAGATTTCGTGTCATTATTTATTAACCTATAAAAGTTCATACTTAAGATCCCCAGGATTTGGCATGTGAGTTCTGAAGATTGCTAATATAAAAATCATTTAATTCAGAAAAAGAGCCACACGCTGTGCCAGATTCCTATAAGGTAAAAGGCGCGAGTGAGCAACTTAGAAGGCGCTCGTCGCGCGATATCTCATGCGACAATAGATATTTGACAAAGCTGCACCCCTAGCCTGAGGTTTGTGTTTCGCAGTATAGTAATTAATGCAAAATTACAAGCAGAGGCATTTATTTTCTACCTTATTGCAAGTCAATGTGATATTTCCGGGAATGTACGTCATAATTATGTCGCTTTCAACTCAAGTTGTGAATTGTAAGTCACGGTTTGAGATGCTTGCTATTCATATTCTAAAGTAAATAGATTTCTTGCAAAAAAGTATTACTCGTCGCATATAATCAACATCAAGTCCTAATAAGAGTGTACCGTGCGACGAGGACTCGGGCACGATGAGAATTCCTCGTCTGAGATGCCCTGTGAAAAGTTGACGTACCAGACGAATTCACCTATTACCAATTGACCTGTGACGACCGGGCTTGTGACGACTTCCTAGACACCGTGCGACCACAAGCGTGCGGTGAAAAATGAGAGTTCATCTTCGGAGCTGGTTAAGCATGTTTCAAAATGCTCCGATTGCTGTGTTGTTTGGAACGAGACTCAAGTTCCAGATCTGTGGTTCTCAAATAGGGGTCCGTGGACCCTTTGGGTTCGTGAAGTCATCTCGGGGTCCGCGAAGCCCTGTCTCATCAGTAAAGCCCGGCAAGAAAAGTTGTATTTTTTCAGATTGAGAAGAAACGTTTCAAGTTTCGGGTGAGTTTTTCTGGAATGCATGTCAATGAAAAAATCTACTTCAAACATGCCCTTCGTTATATTCATTTATCAAATTGTTATCATAATTAACCTATACCTTTCCCCTCCCCTCACAACGAACGGGGTCCTCCATCTACAACAAGTCTGCGAAACACCAATGGTTGAGAACCACAGTTCTAGATAAAGAGATCAGCTGTTACAAATGGCTCGTAAGAGAGTCTTTACGTATATATAGCAAGGTTTCGTGTTTCAGTAACATGTCTGTGCTCATGAACTAACCTGTTAAAACGTTTCTAAATTCTAAATTTATTTTTAGTGTATGTGTGTTTCTGTGAAAAGGAGGGGAGGGGTTGATCTAAGTTGGGTAATTTTCCCTTTGTGTCCGGTAGTCGTGGACGGTTTTTACCTCATGTTTGTGGGTCGCGTGGGGGTGATGTGTGCTTTGGCCTTTCGTGTTGGTGTCCTGAGGTTACTTCGTTCCTTAGTGTGAGAAATGTTCAATCCTTTTTCTTTTTTTATTTGTTCGTTGTGTACTTCTCTTGGTTGTGACCTTATTTAAGGATATTTCGTCCTATTAAAGCTCTAGCTGTGTTTGGAGCTTTGTGTTGTTCGCCCAGCTTTTCTCCCGTCCTGGGTAATCATGTTTGGAGGGCATTCCTGGACATCCCCTTCAGGTACTCATTGGGCGTGTGCGACTGGTTTTGGTTCCTGAGTAACCTCACGCTCTTCCAAACCAAGCATGACGTCTTCGTTCTGATTCAAGAGTTCACTAGCCAAAACGTGTGTAGTTTTGAAGTCTGCGTAGTATGCAAAGTCTACATTGCAAGTGTGACGTGCCAAACTTGTCTAATAAAAGGAAATTTCCTAAAGCACATCTTTCAACAACTCAATAGCTACCGCTGTCAATTGCACCAACCTTTTGTGTAGGCTTGAATTTTATTTTTAATCGGAATCTCGAAAAGGAGGTCGCATCGAATCTCCAGTCATTGAACAAATACCTTGCATGCCCTTGAAGTTTCCAAAATGAATTGTGCTGCACTTCGAAGTTAACAAGGCGAAAGGTAAATTGACCCAAGCGGCAAAGCGACGATATGATGACAATAAACTAGGTGTGCAATTAAAACGTCTCTCTTGCGCCCCATCGTCCTGTTAGCGTAATCTATGGGATAACCTCTGAAGATGACTTATCTGAGAGTTAAGAAGTAATGGTCAATGTTCCTTCTGCAGAAAAAGCGACATTCGGATTACCCTCCGCCATGATAGGAATGAGCCAAAGAGGTATAAATAATAATTTATGTTGTAAAAGCTGCCAGCAGAAGGTAGAAAGAGGCTCATCTTTCATTCTAAGATTGATGTGGGTTACGCTAGTAATATCATTTCACATGGAAAATCACACAAATAAAAAACCAAAACACACAAAGCAGTTCTACACGCTTCACGACGCAACCCACGCATGTCTCGTTTGACGTTTACGAATGTCAGCACGGAGAAGAAAAGACTTTAACATGTGTTACATCAAATTTTATTCCAGATTACCATTTTCTCAAGAGGGTGACGTTAGGCTTCGCACTCAGTTGAGCGCTGTGTCTGCGAATGACCTTGTGGGCGCCTCTGCAGGCTCCCCTCTTGACCACAGTTAAGGTTCGGCATGATTCCTCTTGAGGGATCATTTAATCCTTTCAGGCTGTCGCATCTGCATTGCCGATTTACGAGCAGTGATGAGAAGATAGACACTTTTCAAGAGGGCGTGCCATCTCTACTTGCGTTTTACCTGAAGTCCAGATGCAACCGACGCTACGAGTTGGTGGGACCAATCAGACAGCGTGAAAAGCGCACCGTCATGGCGTTCTTCGTGTTTCTGTACGTGTTCTGTCATCGCTGAACCCATCACAAGCAAAAAAAGGCGAAGTGACTGTGGCTTTGAGGCCTCTTGGTTGGCCTCATGAGCTCGTAGCGTCATGATTTTATACGTGTTCTATCTTAGCTGAACCAATCATGAACATAAAAGGACCAGCGACTTGCGCTTTTGACTTGGGTTAATTGGTCCCATTAGCTCGTAGCGTCGACTACTTCTAGACTTAAGCTCAAACGAAGTATAGTAGCAGCTGCACCAGCTATCCGAGACCGTCATTGTTTGAGCACGCACTCCGAGCATGTATTGGACACATGGAGGTAGGAAGTTTCTGAATCCGACATGAGACCACCAGAGGTGATGTCAGAAGTGTAGAGGGACACACACCCACCGATGACCGAAACCACTGCTGTTTTGGTCAGCCTCAGGTGCGGTGTAGAAGTGATTGTGGACAGCTATTTGACAAATGTCCAACTAACCAAGAAGAATGATTCAGGAGGTTGTTATTTTAGGAAGAAGTAAGAAAAAAGCAGACCTCTACCTTTTCGCAAACATTTTTTGAAAGAACGGTAGATATTCAAAAGGTTTACTAACCATACCCCCCCCCCCCCGCAGATGCGCTGTGGATAACCCGCCCAGATATGGCCACTAGCGAATGCCTTATATGTATAAATTGCAGTTGTCGTCATTGCGGCATACTGACGGTTCTTTATACTTGTTGGTTCCCTCGAGCTACTACTTCTGCGGTGTGAGCTAACACAACGAACCGAACGCACGTCGCACAAAAAATACCGGCATGGCCACAAATAGCATTACAGGAAACCTATCTATATCCCATAGGGTGTACAGCCCTCGAATATTACTACTGGGTGATATTTTCACGCGTTGATGCCTCCAGGAAGCGACGCTCGCAACTACAGCAACCTTGGCCATGCAGGCAGTCTTGACGTCACGAGCGCGAAACGCATTGCGCTTCTCGCTGCCCGACTTTGAAGCAAGAGGCAGAGAGCTCACGGTTGCGTCATTTCGTTTCAGCATCCTTTTGAAGCTCGGAAAAGATGAACATTCAAAGGCTTCCTTAATAGAAACGACGAACTGGAATATTTCTATATAACTTTGCTTTCTAACTTTCTATATAATTTCTTTATATAACTGGAATATTGGAATACAACTTTTGTAATGAAGGGTTTGTGCGAAATTCATATTTAGAAAATAAGCGAACTAACCTCTGTCAATTAGCCAATTGGAGACATTTCATAACATATTGGCTTGCTCAGTAGGACTGTGAACATTAATAAAGTGGTTCAGCACGCAATCCGAGCACAAGCTTTTTTAAATTTTGGCATACATTTGCTAATGCGTCTTGTACCATGCTCTTTGGTCTAATGGTCACGTGGCGACCACGAAATTCTTCCATTAAATTTAGTTATTTGACCAGACCGACGACCACATACCAGGATCCGCAGATATTACGGGCCATATACGGAAGCCGCTGTAAAAATATATCACTCACCTTCAGCGATTATACGACTGATCATGTTATGAAGGACAACTGCGATAGAACAAAACATGAAACAACTTAAACGATTTGTGTTTTAAAAGAACAAAGAAACAAAAAGTGAAATATTTATGTATATTTTTGGACGTCTATTTGTGCTAGAGCTCTGGCATAAACTTCCCTGAAACATAAATATAAATACATATTCACAACATTTATCGAAGCAATGTGAGGGCGAACACGTTTACGTACTAAAATATCTCAAATGTGTTTTACACATGAGCCGAATTCGCGAACCAGTAGATGGAGGCGCTGCATGTGAAGAACTCAGAAACATAACCAAGCGAATTTTTGGGACGACGCCACAGACCTTACTGTTGAAACTTGAAGCCTTGAGGCTGTTTCTAAAGTGATTTTTCTGAAGGAAATAGACGTCAACTATACATTTAGATTCTGGGGTTTCTATTTATTTTGATACTGTGAGTTGCTTTTGCGTGTCCACCAACATCGTTTTTAAAAATTAAATTGCGAGTTTTAGTGGATCGTGGTTCCCCTCCGCTAAGCCCCCCGCTACCAGGAACTCTACCGCCAAGGCCATCGGCACGCAGGCGCAGTGGCGGTTTCTTCCTAGCGGAAGGTTAGCGGAGGGGGAAACGCGGTCTACTAAAACTCGCTTATATGTACACTATGCGACACAGCTAGCTGAAAATCAATACCGGCGCTTCTTTTTAATTTTCAACATGCAAAGTACTAACAAACACCAAATTTTTCTTACTAAGCTGCTTCCCACGATATCCACATTTCATCACACTAGTGTTTTAAATTACAGCTTTTAATGTAGTTGAAAAAAAAACATAATAAAAACACATGGTGATCGCTTGTCAGCGCTAGCAATGTTGATCCTCGTACACTTGGTCGTTTTGTTATTTGGGGCTCGAAAATTGAACTAAAATATTACTGGAAGAGTTCACTCTTTTATTACAACTTTTTACTTTGCTGTGCCATTAATGCAAAAATACTTGCTTCAATGTAAACACGTCACCGATTATTTCGTGGCCTTTCATTCAAACATCCACTTAAGTGGTTTATTACGTTGTCGTGGCACGCTCCTTTTCGGAGATGTATGTAGAAAAGTGGCAAGTCTCGATGTCCTCGTTATGCTTCATTTGGAAAAAAAATGTCCGATGTTACTGTATATTTGGTTTCCTAGGATTCCGAGGGTGTGTAGTTCAAGTGCGCACAATAAAAAGACGGTCTCAGAAGCTATTTGTGTACCTCTTTAAGTATTCTCTAATCTAACTAAAAATACAGTACTTCTAAACTGATTTTCAGATAAAGTGGGAGGGGATGCCGCAAGAGTAGAAGGAATATTTCCTTTGTGATGCGCAGGATTGTAGCTCAGATTGCAAAGGCCGTAAAGACATTACTGACCAAGATCGCTTGATCCCGCATTAGTCTTTTCTGAAAAGCGAGACAAAACACAAGAAAACTGTCATTAATGCCAGTCGGGAAAGATGTTTGAGACAGTTTTGTTTTTAATTCTTGGTAAGTGTACATCTTTAATGTAATAATATGAGTACACCGGTCTTAGCAGAAAATACCGTATGTGTGAGTTTCTTTATATGTGAAGCTTAAACCTTAGACAGGAAGTGTTTTTTTCTAATTTCTTAATATTTAGGCTATACAGAAACTTATATGCACCAAACTTTAAGTAGGCAGGGTATAAATACAGTTCAGGTTGTATAAAAATAAAAATATGCGCGGCAGACCTGTTTGAAATAATACTGTTTGCATTCAATATTTCTCAAACTGCAAATACACGAGATGTCAAACGATGCATTCAGGCAAATGCATTCAGTGTAACGAATTCGTGTTTTCTCGTTGTCATGAATTCCCAGCATGTTACAGTCTGCATAATTTATTGGTCTTTAGAAAAAGCTACATTAAAGCATAGGTACGCAAACTATTGTAAAACAAATAAAACACGCTTAGTAAATTGTGTTGTCATACCAAGTGTGCTTGTCACTTTTTGCAGCAGCTTTGCTCCTATCGGTTGAGTTAGAATGAAGAAAGAAAGTCACAAAGAATGAGGCACACTGTATCAGCATTTGGATATAAAAAAGGCTGTAAGCTATCATGAGAGGTCAAGTGATAAAAACGTGGTTTCACGTTAAAAGTCTCCAAGTAGTATACTGTAAACGACTAAATTTTCGCGAGAACCTAATTTTCGCGAATTTCGCGAATCGACTACAATTCGCGAAAAATACGTCCCGCGAACAATTCGGGCAATGTGTGAACGCTACGGAAGCTACACTCGATTCGCGAAAAATAGAACCCGCGAATAATTTCAAATTTTCAGCTTTGGCCCGATTCGCGAAGATTTGAGCCCGCGAAAATTAAGTCGTTTACAGTATATAGCATGAGGGACGAAGGGATCTAACCTCTCCCCTTTTCCCTTAACCCTTGAAAATTCCGGAGCTCGGTGCTTGTTGGCATTAAAACCCTGTTCGTTACAAGTCGAAAGATGTTTTGTTTTGTCCGTCCTTCACGTTTCGTTCTTTCTTGTATTTAACTTTTTGACCAACGCGCTCAACAAAAGTATGTCAAAAATTGGTTTCTCTGCGTATTTCTCTGCAATTTACTATATAGGTGCGGCTAGATGGTGGAATATTGGAGTCGCAGTATCAACGAATGAACTTACCTCGTTCAAAAACGAAAGAAAGAACCTGTTTCGGACAACCTACGGCCCCGAAATTACTTTGAGAGCGCAGGTGAGCTGGTGTATATTTATTATTTTGATGAATTACCCGAGACTGGGGCCAGAAAGCTAGAAACATCAAACGGAGAAGAGAAAGAAAAAGGTGACGCGAGGACAAAGTAACAATTTCGCTGAGAATGCCACATGGGGCTGGCTAGTCCTATATGCTGCCAACAGATGGCGCAATATGAGGCGCGAGAGGATGCGGTGCTTCATATTTGGGGTGGAGAGGGGGGGGGGTCCCTGAGGAATTTAAACTCCTGTCTTCATATTTACGGTATATTAAAAAGATATGTCACACTGCAAATCATAGATTGGAGATACGCACGCCGCGCTGAAGGAAGCGTAGTCAAACTTTTCGGAAGATCGTATGCTAAGCTCGGCGCTTGCGTGCCTTCCAGGCTTCTGCCAACTGTCGGCATCATTTCGCACACGGCCTGCAATCTCCTAGAAATTCTGCCCACAGATTACCTGAAATAGGTTCTTATTTAAATTTATAAATGAGGTAAGTACATTTTATGATATTTTCAAACCATTTTCGCTCCTTTTTAACTCCACATCTGTAGTAAATCACAGCGTGATACGTTCACAAACTACATTTTACGGTTTGTTTAAAGTGAGTTAGATCTCTTCAGCCCTCGTGGTAGGTGAGAATCGTACTCCCATTGTTTGATTCAGCATCTGTTATGCCGTTGCAGAAGGAATCTACAAACTTTCTGCCATTAATCTGAATTGGCTATCAAGTGCCTGCTTTGTTTGCAATCCATGCCAGTACAGCATATGTTCAAGCATTCTAACTTTATCTGAATACGAAAAACTACAGGTTAGTAAAGAAAGGCCACACGCAATAATGAACAAATACATTTTTATGTCCTTTCTTTTAGTACTTAGGCTTCATTCATTTGCGGTGCAATGGTTTAATTGCTTTGATATATTTAGTGGCATTATTTCTTTTTACAATTCTTTATGACTGTTTGAGATATACGTAACAGAAAACAGTAGCTTCGAGTTCAATATATATTTAACTGAAATAAGTAGTTAAAAATTCTGATTAATGGTTGAAAGTCTTTTTTTTTTGTGCCACCGCGGAGCAAGAATTAAGCAAGAAACTTATTTTGCAATCTAACCTTTTTGTATAAAAAGCAAAGTAAAAATTATTTTGTAATGTACGTTTTGCATAAATTTTAATGCCATTCGACAATCAACAAGAAAAACCACTTGAAATTCTTGATAGACCATTAGATGCTTGCTCCAAGAATGCAAACACTGGTTAAACGCTGTAGATGATCAATTTAGTACCGACTGCTTGCCCGATTTCTTAAACGTGCACCACTCGACAGTTCTTAAACGAAACTAGCACAAAAGAGCATTGAGCCCTTTGCTATAGAGCATGAGATTTCGCTCCACGTGACCCGAGTTGCGATTCCGGAACACCCCACAGATTGGGTAAAATGTAGGTCAAATGCTTACGTGCAGCCAAATATACTTTACTTACATAATGCTCAGAGATTGAAAACAAACGACTTACTTTCTGGTTAGTTAAATATGGCTTTTAAAATCAGCTCATAAGCATGACCTTGCTTTTTTTAAGAAATTGTTTTAACGAAAAAAAAGCCAGCAATGACAACTGTGCCGCGTTTCACATATATTTGGGTGAAAAATTTGATTTATAAGATGGAATAAAAATCTTATTTTTACAAAATATTGAAGGTAAGAACTGTCGATGGAAGATTTCCCAATCGCACAAAGAGGCTAAAGATACGCTATTCCCAATACCTTAAGCCTTTGGGATAAAATTCGAATGAAGGAGAATCTAGTTTAAAGCCGATAGCATTTAAAAATGTTCTTTTTTTCTAAAGAAGTTATTTTATAGCGAGGTAGATAATAGATTTAATGCGTGAAGCATTCGATCTAACAAATTTAGGAGCACTGTTTTCATGCATGCTCAAAGAAGCGACTTGAAAAAGAACATAAGATTGCCCGTTTTGAATATAGGGTTCGTCTTGTACAAAACGAGAAAAAATCAAAATCAGAAATATACGCAGATGTAATCGTTTCTTATTATCCGGTATGTTTTCGCTCACCATTTTCCTTCAAGGTGTTGTTGTAGGCTATTCCTTCTGTGGGTGAAAATGTGTATACATTTATTTAAATATATGAGCATACGTTATTTACTTGGTTGACGTTACATGTAATATTTTCTTCCAGTTTATGTTCTGAGGCTGAGTAATTGTACGAATTTCAAATAATTTGGCTACATATTATTTTATAATGAAAAGAGAGCACTGAGAAAGATAATTGATTAACTGTTTGTTCGTTCGCACATTTTATTTCTTGTTTGACTTTCTAGTTTCTCATTTGTAGCGACCGTGATTATTTCTTGTCTAGGCGTGACAAAAATAATTTTCTATCTATTATTTTTTATTTTTGTTATACTACAATTATTTGACAACCAGGGTGAGTGTTGAACAATACTTTTGTTATCTTTCTGGTTTTAATAGTGTTTACAATACACCAATTCTGAGTGTGACCCTAATCAGCCATTTTTTGCTCCTAAAGTGAAACATAAATACTCACCGCATAAAACTTAAGTAATTTATTTTCTCAATATGCAAATACAGTAGAAAGATTTAGAAAAGTTAGAAAATAACATTCTAACAACTGATGCACGTATTAGCAAAACACAAAACAAAAGAAAAAAATTCAATAGAGTATCAAGGGTACTTACGCTTGCTAAAAATGTCTTTAATGCTCTCGATAGTGTCACCTGTAACAGAGTGAAAATATCTCGCAGTATGTTATCGCGCTGGCATATCTCAAGGAAGGCTGTGGAGTGTCTCGTTTTCTAAAGATTGGAAGCAGGGATCTAGGTTTTTCGTATATACCGATAAACGTCGAAAATTAACACTCGACCCAGTTACAAAAATCAGGAACAGTGACGGGACTTCCAGTGCACCACCGGCGCAGTGTGGAAGCTTGGATTGTGCTGGGCGAGGTTCAATCACACCGGAGTAGGACATCGCAGCGCCCTGCTCTCCACCCCACAGATTTGTCGGTTTCCACGAACCTCCAGGAGGCACAGCCTTTGTCGACGCCCGCGCGCTTCAGTGTTCTTATTTCATTCGAACGCGATAGCGCATTGCCTGGTTCACATGTTATTTGCATAAAATACAGAACCATGTTAGAGGCTCTGGCTTCATCTCACGCCATTTTGTGCCTTTGTCGGGAGTGCCTAAGCGCTCAAACCTAATCTAACCTAACCTAATTTAACCTAATATGCCCTACCTAACCTAACGTATTTTTAAACCCACGTGTTATGTCTTTGTCCAGAAAACGTAGCACTTAACCTCTTGCATACACTCCATTAAATTAAACTATAAGTCGAACCATATTACCAAAATACTTAGGGGTTCTCGTGGATGATCACCTATTCTTTTATTTTCACATGAACTCCATTGTTAATCAGTTCCTACTCACGCTGGGAATGATTTCTTCCTTCACTAGATCTTTTAGCACTGATCATTGTTTTTTATTACTTAATTGTACTCATTTGCGCTCCAAACTTGAATTTAAACCTGTGGCATGAAACTTCTTTTTCAGAGAATGGAAATATTGAAGGCACACGAAAATAATTCGTACGGCTTACCTACGACATGCATTTTGGTTGAAATTGCTCATTTAAATGTAATTTAATTTAGGAAAATTTAAAATTAGGCAGTTTTTTGAGAGAAAGCTTATTTAATATATAATATATTTGCATACGTTAATTCATGGTTTAATAGACATCCCATCTTTTCATGCTTCTTTAAACTTCCGTATTCCTGATAATACAAATTTTAGAAAGGCTAGAATGTTTTATTTTGATAATAAACAAAACATTTGACCGATTTCTCCAAAACTGAATTTTTAAACACTGAGTTTACCAGTTTTGTTATTGATGATACAATGATGGCAAATTAAGCATGTATGTGAATTTAAGTATGGGTATCAATTTAGGCATGTCTACGAATTTAGGCAGATGTAGAAATTTTCTCATGTATATATCTTTACAATTGTGTATATCGTTATGTGTTTTGTTTTTACCGAAGAGGCCTTTGAGCTCTTGGCAAGCACTAGGAGATAAAAAGCCTTGAATTAAGCATTGAAAAAGCGTGTACATTACAACCTAGCAAAACGCACTTCTAATGCAAATGTAGTCCACTTAGCCGGTTCTCCATACAAACTCGTTTTTCGCAGCTATCACAGCCCGTACGATTTCAACACGTGTCACGCAAATACTACATCTTATGCATATAAGATATAGTATTTATAAACACTACATCTTATGCATATATTTAACTTGGGAACTTTGAAACTATTTGGTGCTTTGAGAGGAAATAACTCTCAAGTCTTTCTTTGTCGTCCGGCCTGTTTGACAAGGGTTTGAATATGCGTGAGAGTGAAGGGCGATTGACTGTTTCGAAAAGGTTAAGGACAACTGCAAATCTTCGGTACTTCACGACACAAATGCAAGACAACGGGAACGTTTGTTTCGTTTTAATTTGTGTAATGCATAAAATGTTAGTCGCTTTAAATGCACTATGCTCAAAATGAATACCTAGAAGTAAATGATGTTAAATAATATTAATGTTAGTAAACCGTATCTTAACTTTAGAGCGGAAAAGGTTCTGAGATAGTTCTCATAATGCAGAAGAAAAGTTAAACATTTAATATACTTGATTGTCTAGTGCCCGTTGAGGCCCAAAGCTGTCATTACTATTATTCCTGGATTAACGACGAAAACACAGTGGTGTGGGCATCATGTAACATGTATGATTTAAAGTGTCGATTTGTTAAATTTATTGAGCACCTTTTCAATCACTATACGGTATTAAAGGACGCATGCTTATTATGTGCTCAGTTTTCTGAGTTAAACTTCAGGTTCACAATTAATTCTCTTTAGCGTATGTAAAAAACAAAGACGCAAACCCGCTTTCCGGTGTAAACAAATAAAGAAATATCACTTTGCAGAACAGCCATACCTCAACGTTCTTTGTTAAACTAAAATTATCAAGATTTCTAGAATAAAATTTCAATCAAACAGTTCAGAACCGAATCTCGACGCTACAAAGGCGGTCTGGAGTCTTCATTGAGTCAGTGACAAAAGTCGTGAAGAACTTATTACTTCAATTTTGCATGGCCGCCAAAGAAGGGCGCTAACAAGTGTTTCTGTTCAATCACCCGTTGAAAAATGCCAGCACGTTTTTCACTTCTCTCCGAAATATTGCGGGGCTTTTTTTAAACATTGATGCGGGTGTTTCCACTTTTCGCAATCCTGTATTATGCGAAGCATACACTGCGCGAAGCTGTTAACGTATACAGGACATCGGCCAATTGTTTCGTCTTAATCCTTAAAGAGTGACATATTTGCATGTTCGACGGCCAAAATGTGTACTCGGGGTGAGGGCATTCTAACATATTTGCAGTTTTAACTAGTGCGATTATAATGGAATGCTAAAATCGAAGACAGGTTTTTGAGCTGACTGCCTTGTCATGCTCTGTGTTTTTGATAAATATACAACTTACCAAGGTCGCTGATAGCGGAATATAACTTTCCTAAGGGGTAAGACAAGAAAGCGTTATTTTTCAAATCAGAACATGTTCTGAAATAATAGATGGCGCTAACGAGAATTTTGTGTCAAGTCTTAAGTAGGCAGAAAAGTGTCAAACACTGAAACTAAAAACAATAACATGCTAGGCTATGAAGAATCTATACTATTCATAAAAAAATTACTGTTCGTATAAATGATAATAATTCATGAAGAAGGGGAACAAGAGTGACTAAAGACAAACAGAAATCTCCAAACACGACTAGGTGACTGGTGCGCGCTGAAAAATTCCGCCTGGTTCCGGTATCGGTATCAGGGACCTCTTCATTTCCTCTGAGTGCTAAACCAACTGGGCTAACCAGGTGTTAGCCGTCGGTAGACAACGGGGTTTATCAGCCACGATCAGACTGACATAAACAAGGATGATCGCGCACCAGTCACCTAGCTGTGTTTGGAGATTTGTGTTTGTCCTTTGTACCTCTTGTTCCATTTTTCCAGGGATTATTATAGTTTATTCTGACAGCTCGTCTGCACTTTGCTATGTTCTCATTACTGTAGGTATGTTTTACAAAGGCTAAACCACTGACTAGCATTCCATTCACCAGTGCATTTCTCAAACTTATCATTTCAGAAGATAGAGGATTACAATCACATTGACGTAGTTTCGGTTTAAAATGTCAGGTTCAAAAGAACAAAATCGGTTGAAAGCATGTGGAACAGCCAGCATCCGTTGGTGTCGAAAATACAATTGGTAGAAACTAAAATACACCGATTTCTGGTAGCCTTTTTCTAACTTAGACTTTCTGTTGAAGTCCTACCAAGTCTCGGACTTAGACTCTGAGTTTTTAATTATACATTTTTTGTCGATGATTACCGGTTCGACATCGGTCGAAATATATACTAAGCATATACCAATAACAACAAAAAAAATAGTTAACACAGAAACAAATCCACAAATTGTTTCTATAAATAGACACCGGAACATCTACGGCGTATAATAAGCTTATATTTGATGCCTCATGATGATAGTAAAAGCTGCACCCTGTTACGCGTTTAGGGGTAGAGACAATGAAATATTTCCCTGAATTCTTTGGGCTTTCTTGTTTCTTCAGGTAAAGATTTTGTTACCGAAAACCTGACGAAGCAGTTTACCTTTCTCACCATTGAAGATTCCGAAAATCAAATGCTATACGTATCCATTTCTTGTCGTATTGTTTTAGCATATGAAGCGACGTATAATTTAGTTTTTTAATTGCCACAAACAGTTTATGCAATGAGAACAATGTCCCCGTGGTAATGGCGTCCAGCGCTAATATACGTCGAGTTAAAGAAATAAGTCAGTTTACTTACGTAGGTTCCGCTCAAACTTCATTCCCTAATATGCAGGTAGCAGCTGAATAGTAGAGTCACGAGTTTTAAAATTGGAATGCCTACGACACGCAACAATTTGAAACTGCTCTTAATTATAAATATAAATTAGGTGTAGTTTTGAACTGAAATATAAAAAGGAAACCTAGCACACCAAATATATTTAAGCGTGCGTAGGTCTTCAAAGTCAAAGCACTGCCAGATGAGAAAATATGCAGGTGAGGTGGTATACTCTCATTTTTCGCGATGTTCCCCACAAAAAACGTGAAGGTGATCGGTTTTGCTTTTGTATTTTTCATTGTCTACTAACCTTCTACGTAGTTTGCACGGTGAAGCAGATCTTGACCTGAAAGTGAATCAGAATTAGTTGCGGCACAATGTATATGTTCTTTTTCTCTTCAAATGGAGCAGAATCTTTTTTTTTTAAGGGGAATTTTTGTTAGGATTTTTTAGCACTGAGGTTAAGTTGAGGGATCCGGAGGCAGCTTGAAAACGTAAGCGCCACGGGTAAAGGGTCGTTCTCACAGTTGCGTCGACTGCGTTGTCGCTGTGTTCCGTCATGCAGCACAGCGCCTCCCTATTGGCTCGCGATAAGGGTCGCCATGGCAACAGCTCGGCTCAAGCAGTCTTAACACCAGTCAAACGCAACTGTGTGTGACCTGTGGTGAAAGTGCATAGGGAGGGGTCGACGGCACGGGCGGTGTTCGCCTGGTTAGTTTCTGTTTGAAGCTGCGTACAGGGAGGCCACTTCTCGCGACGTAGCCCGTTGCGAACGTTTTGATCAAAACTTTGTTATGGGTTATCTAGAATGAGGCCAAGCGTTCTATTCTCTGACTGCATTATAACTCAAAATTAAAATCCCCCCCAAAAAAAAAAAATTCATGGAAACGATTTTGTTAATAAGCTTTACTGAGTAACCTATTTTCTCTTTTTTTTTCTATTTAATCCTACGGATCATCACTTAGCACCAGGGCTAAGAAAGCCTAAACGAAGCTTCCTATAAGTAATAATCCTTCTAAAAAAAGTTGTGTAACCTTATTCTAGGTTTTATCGAACATCTCACGACCAGAACATAGGGCGTTTAACAAGGCTGTCTGTGGTTGGTCCACTTGAGTTCAGTCGACGAAGAAATCCCAGCGATTTTCCCTTGCGCGCGCATCACGCTACGATAACGTCAGGCTTTTGCGATGTGCCTCAGTGACATCAGCTTCGCGGCGGAGGAAGGGAGGGATGCTTAGGCGGAACAAGTAGTCCTGGCTTTGTTTTATATTATAGTTAGTCTTTAAACGATTTTGCGTCAAGTGAAGAGACCGCCAAATATGTCTGCCTGGCGTCAGAGATGGAAACCGCTAAATAGACTTGAAACTCTGACATCCCCAACCCCGGCATCTACCTGGTCGTTCCAAGAGCCGGGGATCGACGTCAAACCTTTTCAGTCCAATTTAGCGGTTTCACTTTTTACGTCATCGAAGACAAACTTAGTGACCATTATACTAGACGCGAAAGCATTTAACGACAAAATAATAATTAAAAGGGAAACTGATCCGCCGTCAAGCCGTCAGTATTTGTACTGCCCTAGCATCCCTCCATTTCTACGTAGTGGAGCTTTTTTTCACCAAGCCGCATCGCAGAAGACTGATTGTTTTAGTCGCGTGCTGCGCGCACCTGGAGAAGTCCCTGAATGTTTCCACTCCCGTGAATACCTCTCTTAGCATACAAAAATTTTAGCATGCATTGTTTTCGAAATGACTAAGATTGAGACAACAATATCCCAATTTGTTTCGCCCCATTTTCACAATTAGAAGAAAACAAGAGCTATTGTAATTCGAAGTGTAATGGGTCGATATTAGAGCAGAATAATTTAAGTAAAAGAATAAACGAATCGGAAGGGGTACTAAAATAAACTTCTGTGCAAATGATTTTGAAAGCTTACTTTCTTCATTCACATTACCGGCCAAGCAAGGTCCTGCACACGCAAAAAAGACATGTCGCTGTATGAGGTACAAGTTCTTGGATTTATTTCACCTCCACGAATGTTTCATATCGTAAGTGATAGCATCTATTTGAACGTGACTTTTACACACAATTAGCCAGTGTTTTTCATTTTAATAGTTAACGTAACCAGCGCCTATCAATTGTTTCTCTATGTCACAAACGAGCATGCCGGTACCATGCCCAGCCCGTTTCAATCTGGACAAGCATCGTACAGGCATGCGGTTGTGTATCACAACTGCGTGATGCACGCTAAAGATCCCAGGCTAGCAGCGGTACTATCCTGACAAAATTGCTTATCCACAGCTAAGACACCAGACGCCAGTTGAGTAAAGCTAACTTCTCCCTGTCTAAGCATACGCACACAACAAATAATATACATCATTCAAGCTTAAGCTGAAAACGCAATCAAGGCAACAATCGCGAGCTAACCCGTGCTGTTGTGCTTGCGGTATTGGCTGCAGTGTTAGCGGAAGGGTGATCGGAGTATATTATACCGTGCGACCCCACGCAAGAGCAGCCAACAAGCGAAGGTTTCTTTGGCAAGCTTGCGCTCTCTCGGTGGTCGTGAAGCAAGCATGAGTAGGGTGTTTGAATCTACGTCTGTTTAGGCTGGTATCATTCTTAATTGTACTCGATGCCGGCAGCACGCTCTCACAGGGCAAAAACAAAGTTATTGCCGGTAACAGAATACCGCAACAGCACTTACAGTCGACGGTAGGAGCGAGTGCTAAAAAATACCCTCTATCGCACTTAAAAAAAAAAAAAAAAGGTCAGATTTATTTTTTTTTTGGAGTCAAATGGTCAGATGTCACCACCCTAAGCAAAGCAGACATGAAGGCACCCTAGGCACGAGTAACGTCGTGGGATAAAGGAAAGTGGCGCCAGACTCCTTCCCGTATAGTGTTATTGACCTCTCCATTCATGGTGAGCCGATCCCAATTCCCAGTGACAGGTTGCTTTATGAAGACATTCCTTTATTACCGAGATTTTGTTATCCGGCGAAAGAAGCGCAAGTGTTCACACCGCCACCACACGCGGCGTCGGTGCTTTGCGGCATTGAACAAATATACTTTTTTCTTCAAATACGCAAGAAATACAGTATAATTGTTTGAGCGGTAAGATATCTGTGGAGATAACGCATGATTTATGCATTGATTGCATGTGCAGTGCCAAATACGCGAACAGGACTCGCCTTTATTTCAACTATGCTCCATAGAGACCTTGGCGCGACTGGTCCTGAACTGCCCTTTCGAAGCATCGAAAATTTGAATGGACTGAAGTAGCGATTCCCATGGCAACTGAGACCGATCAGCCAATCACCTTGTGAGGTTTGGTCGTCTGTATGTTAGTATCTGTTTGTGTCCGTCCGCTGCTAGCCAGGCAAGAAAGGCAACGGCGCTGCTTTCTCAGGACTCATGCACTTTAAGCACGAGCGATCGCCAGCCCCGTAAATATAACTTCACGTGCATGCTGCATATTGTTGAGGGTTGTCAGCATTCGTTGTTTCTGTCTGCCCTTCTTAGTCTTTAGTGGGACTAGGCATAGCGAATACTATATCCAGATACATGCTAAGTATGCGCCAGGAGCTACTCCCACACCCTCACGACCGCCATCCACTGTTCTTCTCGATGGGCAAATAGTCCGTTACCGAAGCGCACGTAGCGCTAACGTCACATAGCTCGTTTTGGCTACTGCATTTTTTTATTGGTCCGCGGGGCAATTTGGTACAAAAGCTGGTTCGTGCTGGTGGTTTATTCGGCGCATCCTTAAAGGCTGGCGTGACGGTCCATTGGTACAGTGTTGCCAACGAAGGCCACCAAAATGTTGCTCCCATGCACGAGCCCCATGGCACGAGAACAAACAGAACGTTTTCTCCTCAGATCGGAGTTGGTCGCATCATCTGTTCGGTCTTCAACAACGAATGCGTTATAAATTGGCCACCCGGACGTGATAACTGACTCCGAGTACTTGCCCTCCAAGGGAACGTTCTCGCCGTCGGGCGCACTGCAGCGGCTTAGCGTTTCTGACGAATATGCGGAGATCCATCTTCCATGGCCCCCGCATCCGTGTTCTCCGCCACGGTCTTTGTCCCGTCGCGTCTGCCGCCGGCATCTAGCAGCAACGAAGTGCGACCATTTTGCTCAGCTCGCTGGCTCGGCAAGTTTACGTTCATTGGCATTTAAACTACTGCCGCAGTCCATAGCGTATCGTTCCGGTAGCCTTGTCCATCTGTGCAGCGTGGTGCTGTCCTGGCACGGTCACGTGCTGCCACAACGTGTGGGGTGCGCGGCGCTGTGCCAAGCTGGTGCATGGCCGATCACAATGTACCCCACTGTTCTTGACAAGGCACTTCGAAAACCGACAAGGGCATCCATACTGTTATTATGTTGAGGCATTCCTCTCTGCTAGGTCCATCATCTTCCGGGGATGACGCTTTTTCAGTTCCACAGATGACGGCGATGTCCCCTGGAGCCCGAGCTGCCCAAGCTGCGATCGACACTACTCCACATTGGAGTTAAAAACACCACCGGATTGTTGTTTCCGCTACTTACTGCCTCCACTACACCTGACCTTAGAGTCAACTGCCCTGCACGGCTTCCGAGCGCTAGCTTTCCTGCTCTCTGCTACGTCGCCCTGCTCTGCAACACACGTCAACAGCAACAACACTCTGGAGCCGCAACCGCTACTGCAAAGGAATCGCTCAGTCCCCCGCAGCCTGCAAAGCTGTACACGACGGCTCTAGGGGAGAGCCTTGTAGCGAACCATCGGCCCAATGTTGCCGACGAGGCAACGACGACGTTGCTTTCATGTACGAGCATGACGTCCCGAGAATAAAAAAGAACGTTTAAAACTAAACTTGGCGTCTGTCGCGGTACCTTCTCATCATCTCTTTCGTCCTCAGCAAGGAACGCGCTGCAGCTGGTTCATACACTTGCGTTTCGTTTCAACCGAGTGCGTTCCACAGCACTGTGCAGCCATGTGCCATGTGCAGCCTTCTGCTCCCTCAGGACAAAAGAACACATCGTATCGCTGGCGCCATCTATGAGGTAGCCGTGTAACTGCGCTCTCAGATGCTTAATCCCGAGACGCTTCATCCCAATGATATTCCTTACCCCGATATCTAGTACCTTCTACCGGCCCTATGCCGCCTTTTTCCCAGGACACTTTATTCCATAGCACATATGTCAGACCTCGCATTCCAAAATCATTTCATCCCGAAGCCGTTAATCCCAGGCCCTTGATACCAAAAATATTTCATCCCAAAATATATTTTACAGGGTGTCTCATGGGATTGGGAATGTAATGCAGAGACAGTTCATACAAGACTAAATTGGTGCACCATATAGTAGCAACGAGTCGTCGGGCTTGTTACTTTCCTGGCATTCATTTTTAGACCATCAACTCTGCCGCCTTTTGAATTAAACAAGTTCCGCACCACCGGTTCTACCAACCATTCCGGAACCGTTCGTTATGACAGTTTTAAGGGTATGGAATATCCCCCAATAGTGAAGGATACTGTTTAATGGACACCAAAGCTTAACAGAAACTCGTAACACTAAAATCGGACAAACATATTCAAAAATTGATAAAAACATAACACAAACACGTCTTCAGAAAGCTGTGTGCGTTTTAGTTGTAGCAATCATCGAGAATTCGGTGCAGACGCTGGTTTAATCGTTCGTGCTTCATATTGGTGTTTAAGGGTGGCATTGTGTCCTACGTCGAGCTGGGTCGCCATGGCGTTCACACGAACTTCTTCTCAATGATCATCTAATAACTTTAAGAGAATACTCTGTGCCAGATTTCGATGCTGGTGTTCGTCCTCGAAAGGTTAAACACCGTCACGTGCTCGCAATTCTACACCAATATCGCGAACCTTGGTTCCTTGTGATTACGACCAACCCGTGTATTCTTGAAGTAATATAGAAAGTATTTGTGCTGCTCCGTTCACCCGAACAATTCCAGCACTTTTCGGTGAGCATTCAAAATCGCTAACATCAGAAACATTGCAGACAAATAATGCGATAATTGTCTTTAGCAATAGGTGGTAGTTGGAATTGGCGATAGACTCCGTGGGCATGCTGCCAGAGATGATTTGTAAAAAAATGTAACAGGCACCACGCACCTCGACACCAGGAAGGCATTGACGAAATGCATTCTAGTTAGCCTTTTCAAAATTCATCAACAACTGCGTTCACCTGTGGAGGGCTTGAAGTTGCACGGTCAATGACCTCAGTGGCAGTCACATTGCCCTCTTATTGGTTGCTTTGCGCTTATTTGCAAAAAAGCAATAGACGAGGGAAGTCACCTAACCCTGCCTTTACATAGTCTCAGAAGAGCCCAAAGTGGATGAAACCTTTCCGGTGCCACTTTAAATATGCCGTCGCACAGCCAGGGGTTGCAAGCCTTTATCCGATACGAATCAGTGTTCCAGGCAAAAATTATCCTTTAAGATTCATTGACACCTGTGTCAACTGCAAGATATAATTCAGGAAATTATTTCCTTGTTTTACGCAGGTGGTCTCGCATTTCGACGTATTTGATTCGGTTGGGGACTTAAACAGTGCCATACGTTTTGCGTCTAATTCTGTTCAATTTTCTGTACAATGATGTTAATTTGAGGAAGTTTTGCGATAGTCCTTAGGTTCGCCCCTTGAATGCACACAACTACAACGTTTCTAGGGATGCTGTAAGAACGCTTGACCGCAGTTTTTACTTCACCCGAAGAAGGCTGCAGCGACATTATCTGTACTTAGCGGAAGGCAAGCGTGTCTTTGTGTCAGAGTGGTAGCTCCATCTACAGTAACAGCTGGTCTATGTTAACAATCCTGGAAACCACTCACATCTACATGCCTGGTTGAAGTTGGACTAGGGTTTGCCACGGCTTGGGTAGATATTATTGCGTCCGCTCAGGCAACACAACACCACATCGGAACCCGTCCACAGCACGCAGGCGGAAATGCACGCCACCATTGCCTACGCTCGACACAAAACGTCCCCTCTCCAAAAAATTTCAATGAGTTTCGATTGAGTTTCTAATGCATTCTTATAGAGTACGTTAAAAACTGAACTGAAAATCATTGATAATGTTTGTAAGGCCCTGCTTCAGCAGCGACACCATGTCCCATTTCCACGACTTCACAAAATCACAAGCTACTCATCGAGTCTGTGCGCACGCTCGGAAATCCACCACTGCCACAAACCAACTCCAAGGGCGCGTAGGGGTGCGCCCCTACGCGCCCTCGCACGCGCGCTTTTACTATCCGTGCAGGACAAGGCTGGCCTGGAAGTTCCAGATGGCCAATCTCCTGAATAAGCTGAGGCCTGCCCACTCGGAAGAGGTCCAGCGACGACATCACCAAAACACGGCTCTAATGTAGAGCCTACTTCTCGGTCACAGCCAATCCCCTTTTACGCTCTCTCCTTTCTTTCACCACTTCTCCCGTAGGCAGGTTGTCACGCTCCGACAATTGCAGTCCGCGGATCCATCCTCACACCCCATTTGTTACACCGGTTCCGTCAGCACAAACGACACAGCAGCCAAAGGGCAAAGGACATCCCTACTCCCCTTCCCCGTACGTCCCGATCGTGCCAGACTAAGGCTGACAGTGGAGCACCTGCCTTGGGTCTACCCGCTAATATTGGCAACCCTATACCCGCGTTTTGGCCACCGTCCAGCTTGGTTCTCGGCCTACGTCGTTGCACGCCTAAGGCGACCGCCATCAAGTTCTAGCAATCGTTGTTCGGGTACCTCCAGGACCCTGCAGCTGCACCTGTTGTCACCCGACTTCACCCTTTCACCGCAACTTTTTAAAGCAATCACTATGAAATAAGCTTCTTACCACCATTACGTCGTCAGCTTTGTGCTCGGTGTACATGCAGCCTTCGAAGCATAGCTTCTCCACACACAAGTAGCCATCTTCTGTGCAGAATCCCAATTCCTACAGATGAGGTGAGCCGGCTGAACTGTCTGACTGGTCAATGCCGACAGTGTACAATCTCTTCAAAAGGCCCTACGGGCAACAGATCTAGCCCACTTTAACAGCGCTTTACAAGATCATATCTGCAAACGAAACGCCGAACCCGCACACGCAGTATCAGAGTTGAAGACGCGGTGCGTAATGACAGCCACGAAGACCACAGCAGAATGGCATCAAACCCCGCGCAGGGTTGGAGGAGCGGGAGAGGATAGTGCTGGCAGTTGGCCGCGTGTTTCCGCTAATTCTGTCACGGCCACACGAACTACCACAAACCACGAGGAAGGGTTGGTTGTTAGCAATCTCTGCGTGAATTTGTCTTAATAGTAAACGTTTTGAAATGAAATGTCTTTGGTATGAACTGTCTGGAACGAAAATCAACGATAAAATTGCCTGGGGTGAAGTGAGTATGCCCTGGAACGGGGGCAATATAACGCGTAATGTCTGCTGGCATGAAAAGTCGTGGTACAAAGCGTACCTGGATCAAAAGGTCCTTATATGAAACATGTCCGAACAAAGTCTCTTTTGTATTAAGTGTCGCGGATGAACTGTTCATCGATGAAGTAATCTGAGTTGAACTGTGGCAGAGCCAATGGGGATATGAGCCAATAGCCATCATAAGCAAGGCAACGAGGAAACTAAAAAGAAAACTACAAAACTGACTTCCTGAAGAATTACACTCCACTCCCTTTGAACTCAGGAGATATTTGGCAGTTCTGAGAAACACTTGCGAACCTAGAACCCCAAGACAAGCCGTAATATATACATGCATGAATAAAACCACGGATAAAAATATGTAGAATCAACAATTCCAGGGCGAAAAGAGAGCACGATGGGACTCACACCAACGCCGACATTCCATTCCAATCGTTTGTTGATGCAAGACGCGGCGCGTCTTACCCACACCCAATCGCGTTTCTGCTGTGCCGGTGGGGGGCCGATAGGGGTGCTCCAGTTTGTTTGTAAACACGAGTTGGTGAATATGCTTCGGGGGAGCTGCTTGGTCAATTTGTATCGGTCGACCGCCACGAACAAACGCTCAGTGTCGGCTTCCCGTCCCACGGTTAGGATTGATCTTCTAGAGCCGCTCAATGTGGAGATTAGAGGGCTCTCAGTGCCCTGAGTTTTTTTACTCTGAACGTACTACTGACTGTTTGTATGTGTTTGTGCGGTGCAGCTGCTCACTTTTAAGAGTTTAACTACCGTACATTACAGAAATTTACTGAGTGGTAGTGTGATCACCCGGAATAACCTTGTTTTGCGTCAGAGAATTTGGTTTTTGATGCTTGGTCGAATCGCTACTCTCTACAGCTGCTTGCGGCCGTGTTTCAGTACATTGGTTAGCATTGTTTTTTGAACCTACGGAAGGCATGTAAAATTTTTATGTCGAAAATAAGATTCCAATGACGTTTGAAACTGTATCTTAGCTTCGTGGTTCAGAGTTATTTGGGCATCTAAAGGCTTGGAGGGCTGAGGGGGTCCGAAAGGTTGAAGGGTTAAAGGGTCTGAAGGGCTGAAGGGCTAAGGGGTTTGTGGGCTATTCGAGTTTGGTGACTGAAAGTGTCGAACAACTATTAGGGCTGACGAGTTATTTTCGATGGGTATACGCGCCGCAAAGAAAGATGAATAAAAATTAAGTTGATTTAAATCATGATTTAAGTCAGACCAGCTACGATGATTTCAATTAAACATTTCTTGTGAAAACAATCCCAAAAGGAGTTTTTACTATTTATTTATGACTTGTTGCTTTTGCTGCATGTCTATTTCTTTGTATTTAAATCAAAATATAACCAAGGAAGAAATATTTATTGCAGCCAGAACACGAGCGAAAATTCCGAGAAAGCGAACCATTGGAATTGTTTCCTACCTTTTATTTCGTTCTTCAATACCTTATTGCAGATGAGAATGAGAAATTACGAAACGAATACTAGGAAAGCAATGTCTGATGGTAATTAGATCGAATTAGAAAACAAATAGAGCCGTTTAACCAACTAAAAGAAGTCAAGCTGGTTGTGTTCTAATTATCAATAAATTAATAATAATTCAACTACTTTCTTCCGCAGTATCATGAGTGATCGGACGGATTGTGAATTAACCCGCCATGTTTTAGAATTCATCTTGTGATAATTTATCCCTACTTTAGAGCTAGAGCTTTAAATCAAATAATATGATTCAATTTATATAAATGTGACTTAAATGAGATATTTTATTTCAATATAATAAACTGAATTTCTGACAAAAAAAATCGTGATTTTTACATTTTGCCGTCAGGTCTTTACTTCCTTCTCAAGTGTCTGTTTCTTTCTCATTTGAAATTTTATTTGAAAGTATGCTCATGACATACCCAGCATCATTGCAGCGTAGAGGGTCACGAAGGTGGCTACGAGCATCATGCTTCAAGATGGCTGGTTACCTGAACGGAAAGGACGCAACTGAGCAGGTTCTGAAGGTTTGGGAGGTCCGGGGACTGCAGTGCCCAACTTCAGCTACCTACGCGCCCGATGAAACATTGACTATAATTTTCCTCTTCGTTTTCTGGCTTACCGGTAAGCCGAAAGACAGGTGGCAGGCTTTAAAAGGTTGCCTCTCCTGAAAGTTCCAGTTTATTCTCGACAAATATCGCGTGTTCCGGATTAAATTGCTCATTAACATAGCGCGTTTCTGAAAGCAGGAGTATCTAAGGCGCTGCTCCGTAGCAGTCACCGCTTCTCCGTCGTAGTGGGATTCACGCTACACGTTTTGTATTAGTTACAAGCACAAGTTCACCTTATTAAACGTTAGTTTTACTTGAACTTTGTTTTTACCCTTTGTCACGCAATAAACATAAGAAACAAAACGTGCTGATATTATATGTTGATAACAAGGTGGAAATATACATGTCATTTGGGAGTATTCGCTGGAGGCCATATTTGAGGCCACTGTTCGCAAAGCAATCTCAGAACTAGTCTCTATCTATCGTCTGCCCACCGCAAATATCTTGACTGAATCGTTGAACGCGCGTAGACCTTCAACGTGCATTTCACCCAATCAGGATCGTTGTGCCTGGTAGAGGAGAAATGACAGCTACTCCTGAGCATGCGCTGCAAACGACCTCAAATTTGATGTCCAGTGAATACTTCTCAAGGAACAGATACCTCAATAAAATAGCGCAGTTCGTGCAATTCTTATTGGTACAATAATTGAAGACTTGAAATTGGGTTATGAGCGAATTTGTGAAGGCGTCTATACACACCTATAGATAAATAGGGTATGGTTCTGCATCGCACATAAAAAGAAGGGTTATATTTCGTGATTTAAAATTAATGCACGGTGCTTACTTTTAACTGATGGCGGATGCTTCTTTGATGGTTTCTTCGGTGTCGATGTACGATCATACAATGTTTTCTGCGCACATTTATATATGTTTCTGTCCGTGGGGTTAATGGCCTCAAGAGTCGATTCCCATTATTTCAATTTTTCAAAAAGCTGCGACGCGACCCAGTTAGTCCCGGCGTTAAATACCTTGTGACATCTCCGAACTGCATTCACTCATTTTTTTCATTAGGTGACGCAACACACTTTATTCCAAATGCCACCAGCTGTCACAAATGACATGGTTCGTTGAACTCGCGCCATGTGTTACGGCGTTTGGATAAGTGATTGTTCCACGAGACAGAGAGTTAACCTGGTCGAACGTGTTTATTAATTGATTTCACGCGACTGAGTCCTCAGCTGCACGTTGGAAAGTCGGAAAGGCCTTGCAGCTAAACAAACGCCGTAGCACGCAAAGTGACTGCTCCAATTTGCGGCGCCGGAAATCTGAGAAAGGGTCGTTCGCCGACGAATAAGAATGTCACAAGTGGGCGTTCAAATGTGGCGTCGGGGATACATTCGTGACCCGAAACCGAGTCTAACACATGCACCTGATTGATGATCCCTCGAGGTATTATGTGCGTTTGAATGAAACACATCTGGTATCTCTAATTATTTCTTCATTCATTCATTTACTACCCCTTAAGGGCCCCGGGGGGCATTACATGAGTATTACATAACATGTGAATGTGATTGATTGGTGTTCAGTTTTGATTTGAACTCACGATACGCGCTGGAGTAAAGTTTTATTAATACCCATAAATACGTGTTTCCTCAAACCCTTCACGTATTCGTGCCAATGTGAGCCCCGGTGGAGGTACCATTCCCCCGTGTACTGGGGAACTGTGGCCAGACTACTCTAGTATCCGGTCTATACGTCGGACGACTCTTAAACGGTAATTTTCAGGGAAAGTAGGTATGCATCTTGTTTCCCAAAACGCTGGTCAAATCGCGTTTGCAAAAAGTGCACATGCGCCGAAAAAGAGGTAGATGACCTCTGGTCTCAATACAAGCATCCCGCAATCAAGAAGAGCTGACCAGCAGTCGCCATTTTACTACATACACCGCAAGCCCAACTCGATTGTGAACGAAAGTTAACGTGTCTATCGCGGATCTGAAACCAACGTCGTGGGCGGAGAGACGGTGCAGTGGATGAATTGGATGGTCACTATATCTGAAGGGAATGTCATCATCATTGGTGGCCGCTTTGAATGCTCTACACCAAGGCCGTTGATATATATCAATACGCAGAAAGGTGAAAGAAATCAGTGGAAGCATCGCGAAAGCGGGCCTCGAGTAACTCGATAAACCAGGCATCACAACTAGGCTAACTAAGCTGACGAGGCCAAAAGACTCTACCCTGGTCAGCAAGAGGCCTCTTCTTTTAGTGGACACCACGTAGAGATAACCCCGGCAGCCTTCACCTCCCCCTAGAGATAAAGCTTATACACGGATGAGCGACGGACGCAAAGAATAGAACCTTTAATTATATGGGACCACCTTAGAAAACATGTACTTGAAATGTATTGAATATATTTAAACGAAAATACGCAAAGCGCTACAAAAGCCAAAACACAAGTATCGGTTAAGCCTGAAGTCCCCATAAATAAAACCCGGTCACCTACTCGATTTCTGAGACTGCAAGTTACATGCGCTGCAGAGGTACCGCAGAAACAACTGATACCACAAGAAGAGGAAAAGAATTCGGGTATACTAGATGGACAATTTGTTACTATAGTCGGTTACAAGTCAAGAAGGTAGGAGAAGCTCCTCCCATAATCGTGATGCGACCGTTTGAAATCCATCCGCAGTCGAGAGAATAGTTCCCTGGAAACGCCCCTTGTTCCGCTTCCATGAATAGATACTGGCTACAGAGTGATGCCAACTTGTCTCCGACCCCCCCCCCCCCCCCCTTTTTTTTTTTTTAAGAAAGCGACCTTTGTATTCGTCGAAGAGGAAACCGAGCCCCTGAAAGTGGCCTTTGTATCCACGGAGGGGGAAGCTAATCCCCCAAAGTCGTTTTTGTTTCCATCGGAAACAAAAACGACTTCTAATCTCCCTCTCGCGGCTTCCACAACGCCAAGTCAAGGTCGAAAGATAAAGCAAATATTCAAAGCAAGGCAAAACCCTCTCCCGCGTTGGCCACGACGTCACGGAAACGTTGGGACGCTATTGGATGGGGAGGTGGCGGAGGGATATATGATTCCCTTTGAGGGGCATTTGCCGCTACCTTCTTGACTTGTAACCTACCATGGTTCATAAACGCACGCATCGGGTTCGGGAGACCTGGCGGATCTCCTGAAGCTTAGACTGAAGGAAGCGGAAGACAAGAAATGCGGCAGAGTACCGAGCCCGCGATGTAGACCTAATAGAAGAGGAGATGGCAATCAAGGCTTTGAAACTGTTGTTTCCTCAGGACCCAGCTGTGCAGGGCCTTAGAACAACGTTTGACGAGCTAGAGGGGTCCGAAAAGGCGTGGGTGGAAGATCAACTCAACATGAGGGAACCTATCACACTCTAAATCTCTGTTGCGAATATATAGCGAATAAAAGCGCTCGTAGCGAATATATTCGCTACAACAGCGATGAAAAGTCGGCTTCCACAGTCCTGTATTCGCTACAGACACAAAAAAGGAAAATAACAACAAAATGTCGAGCAACCTAACATACAAAAATAGGTACGTAGCGAATGAATCCATCCAAAAAGATACAATTCTTTCGTAGCGAATATTTTTTCCCGCGCTGTAGCGGAAAGCATTTTTCAAGGTTAAGGGACCTTGTTTTTTTACATTTTGCGTTTTGGTTAAAATAGCTCGGTAGCGGATGAATCTCAGTGCGCATAGCACAAAGCTTAACTTGTGCTCGAAAACGAAGAACCAAAGAAGTAAAATCTGCGGCCAATCGTTCTTTCTTTTTGCTTTTTTTTTTTGCTTTTGTTTTTGAATCTATCACCGTACCGTCGGAAGAGGGGGAGGGAGAAGGATGGGGACGAAGAGTTGGCTGTAAAGAAAAAGCCTCAAGCCGACATTAAAAAAAAAACACGCTACAACACGACGTCGGTCCCGGGAAAACGCCAGCCAATGGGAAGCCACGAATTTTCAAAAGCGCGGGAGTTGTACCAAAAGCGAGAAGCGATATTCAGACAAAAGGAGCTATAATGGAGGTAACAAGTGTTGACCTCCGCGGCGCTTTGCGCCGTGATTGTGCTGAGTGTCCGTGCAAGCGCTTTGTTAGAACGGTGGAGTTAGTTCAGCTTGCCCCGGACATTCCAGTTGGCGCTTGCATTGATTGCTAGCATCGTCCGGTTTCGCACAGCAAATTGGGTAAGTTTTCAGAACTCATTCCTTTACCTCTGATTTTGCAAGTATGTTCGTAGAAATGAACTGTCTTCTCGCCTAGCGAAGGTCTGGCGGATATAAGTAATTTAACTCGAAACAGATTTAATTAAGCAATAACTTGTCGAGTGTTCTGGATTCCGTTTGCGCTTGTGAAAATGAAGTGAACTAACTAAACCTGTTTTAAAGTGGTGCCAATCAGTCATCGCCAAGTCGTCGATGTGCGACGTTTTTTCGATAGATTGTTTTATCGAAAAGCTTTCCTCGTTCGTTTCGTCGACACTCCTCGTGACGGTTCGTCGCAAGGTGTGTCGACGAACCGTCGCATTTCGTGAACAGGTATCCTCCTGCGACGAAACGTCGTAGCAGGATGTGTGTTCACGAAACGAGCTTCCACGAAACCATGCAGTGTCGACGAAACGCGTGTCCATGAAAAGTTGTCCACGAAACGCAGTTCCACGAAACGAGTTTTGATTAAACGATAGGGACCCGTTCTAAAGCGTGTCCAGTGGTCCGCGCGGCCTGGAAAATTGGGAGTTCGTTGTCTTCATAACTGCGTGAACCCATCGACTTAGAGAGATAGAGAGAGAGAGAGATATACGTCTTTATTATGCCAATTCCGGCTTAAAGGGGTGAAGGGCTACGTACGGGTGTCTCGGTCAAAGTCCTTAGACACCCTGGATACGTGCTCCAAGAGGTGACGCTGGGAGGGCTTACAGTGTAAGGGGTGAGTGAGCCACTCCTTCCAGATGGCGGGGGTAGGGTAAGTGTGTGTGTGTGTTGGGGGGGGAGGAGAGGAGGGTTGGGGAGCGTTGAGAGCTCCAGAAGATATGTTCAGAGGTAGAGCAGGATGGGTGTCCGGGAGGTTGAGGATGCGGTGCATCCAAACGCGATGATAATCTAATCATCCGCATTTCGTCACTGCTAGCTTTGCGCCTGCTGTACGAGTGGTAACTTGGTGCGCCTCGAGTTTCCCGGAAGCTTCAAGTCGTTCTAAAAAAGTTGATTTAGTGGTTTTCGATAACGCTCGGTAAGTTTCTAATTCGAACCATATGTGTATTTTCACTAATTAAAAAGGTAAATTAACGAATTTTAATTAATCAGCCGCCTTATCGCAAAAATTAGCCTCCCACATAATGTCCCCCTGGCCGTATAACTCACCTGCACAAACCACATAAATGTAACTTTCACGCTTTTTTTTTTTAAATCTGCAAAACTTTAGAAAAACAAGACAAAACACTTTGTATATACATATCCACAACGCCACCAAACTGCAGAATATCCTATTTTCAAGGACAGCACAGAACCCACATCACAAACAAAAAAGGAGGGTTATT
>JAZHYW010016398.1:0-13774 GCA_037355805.1 Ixodes ricinus
CTGGTCGACATTTTTAAATCAACTGATGTATTTATATGCCATTGTCTAGTGCCTGTTATAAACGAATTCACACTTAGTTTTCACCAGAAAAGATATTTGGGGGCAGGACAAATCGTAAGGCATGAAGAGGTGGACAGTTGCATTAACGCGCACTGATGGAGATGTTTGAAGGAGAATAACTAATACGATCAACTTAAAAAAATTCTAATACTTTTTAGAAAAAACAAAAATATGGGTACAGCGTGCTTGTAATATAAATAGTAATAATAGTTATTTAGGCTATATTGTTGTTTTTAAAAATGGCCAAACATGCCTGCTCGAACGACAAATGGCAACATTTGGAGGCCTGTATCTCATGAAAATAATTTAATCGCCATCATATACTTTTAATATAGTATTCTACTTATATATGGCTATTATATAAGAAAAATATATATAAGGTATATGAGTGATAGGATAGTAGGGATATATTTAGACAAACACGGGAAAAAATCAAACCACAAAAAATTTCGACGCAAACAAAAAAAAAAAAAAAAACACCAGCATCGATTTTTTTTACATTTGGGTATCCTGTCATACTCTATCTTGGCATGCATTTCTATTAAAAACATGTTGCATTATTTTATTGAGAAAGAAGACACAACTCCCCAAATTAGGGTCCTTTTTCAAAGCCTATACTTAGCAATGCCATATACGAAAAGTGACTCCGAGTTCCAGTTTCAGGAAAACTAATAAACATCTTTCATATATTTTTATTCAGATGAGGTCACTGAAGACTAGAGCAATTGATCACACAGTAAAAGTGAGGAGAAATCATATACAGGAGATACAGCGTACAAAGAGGTATCATATTAGAGATTAGTGATTCGAGAAAAGATGATGCAGTGAAGTTTTACTTTCCGGTATATTTTATATTTAAAAGAAAATAAATAACTTTACTTCCACACGCTAATATATAACGATTAAATACTAAAACTGGACAGGTTAGCTATGTATTTCCGGGGACAAACCATTTCTCGGTGTAGGAATGGATCGTGGCAAGGCGAGATATGTTATCCAGCGCGAAGATAACGTTTCGTGATTCTCATATGGTGATCAGATAAAGATTATAAGCTTTCACCGAGTAAACACCAGGTTAAATACCCCGCGCAGAAAACTGTGACAAATAAGATGTCCCTGCATCAAAAATGAAGAATCCTTGGGGTATCAAATTCGGCACTTTACGCTAAGGCTTTTTTTGATGTACCCATTTAATAAAGCTTGTTCTAACCAGATCCGACTGTCCGTGCTACATAGATGTCACAAGTTCCTTCTGTTGATGATTTGCATAACCGCCACGCGTGCCAAGACTAAATGCCAGGAAGGCGCGCACCGTCAGCCACTCTTCTTTTTTTTTTTGTCGATACCGAGCAATTATTTTTCTCGTCCAGATGCACAAGATGCACCCAGTTTCCCGGGTAGAACGCTCACTATTGTCCTGGCCGTCTGAATTGCGTTTAATCAACGTTCTCTGAGGTTGTTCAGCGTGGCCTGGTGCTTCACGAGTCCGCCAACTCCATCTCATGCATTTTCCCATGTCCCGATGCAGAAAATAACCACTGGGCTTATGGGCAATCATTCTGTGCAAACTGGTGAAGCTGGTAGCGATTTTTAAAATTACTGGCGGCCCCGTCACTTACGTATGTCACGTGCGAGTATACCGCAACGTTGTCGTCACCCCACTCTTTCACTTTTTTTTAGAGCCAAGCACCTGTGAGCGTCGTCGTCACAAAGGTCCTCACTCACTGATGATAGCAAAGCTCTTTGTAGATTTTCTTGTCGTCACTACACATGGAAATATCGTAACATTTTTTTCCCAGTGGTATGCTTGAACTATGTCAGGAAGCACGATGTTCCACTTTTCAGCAAAGTCAAAATGTAAGACAATGCTCCCGCGTTACATGCACTGCTTTTAATCGTAGATCGCTTTATCTTGCGTTTGTCGGATATGTTTGTGAAATATTCAACTTTCAACCGTTACTTGAATGACTTTTAGCGAAGTCTCAGGATCCAATGTTTTTTTAACAATGTCGCCGGACTCCCATGTTGTAAGTACAATTCCTTCATCCTCTGGGATACGAAATTCCTCGAGTGTAAGAGACGGGCCTTTCAGGCAGTGATCACAGTCTCCTTAAAGACATATACTTGTTAGTGGGTCGCACACACATGCTGAGTTCATTTCACTAGTGTTGAATGTTGAGCCTGTAATGTTCTCTACAGCGGCAATACAAAGGTAATAATTGGCGCAGCGCACACAAACGCACACTTCCTGGTGAGGATTACATTTGACCCATCTAGGGCGCAAGGAATAGAATTTCGTTAGCCCAACGCTGGAATCAGGATGCTTGCCTTTGTATACACGAAAGGCCTCTCGGATTGAGCGTGTCAGGAAGCGCTTTGGCACGAACGTTTTCTCCCCGTCGAGCATGACAGAGATCACGTCCTTCTGGTTGGGACCTTGGCGCGAACATTGTAGCTCGTCTTTCGTGAAGTACTCTAGGGCAGCAGACACGTTCTCAGGGCTCACCTTGCACCTCGTGTAAGGATCCGGCTCATACCACACGCCATGCTTTTCCTTTCCTAAAACGTAAACACTGTCGCCATGTTAGCCCTTCCTAGGTTAACATTGCGACAATGTTTGCGCTCTGTTGTATTTAGGCGGCGTTCAAGTACTTTGGGGTTCTGCTTTCAGTCGGTGTGCCTCTTTGTGCCTGATATTATCGTCCGCGACGCCAGCGAGTGGGATGGCGACAGGCACGACTGCTCAGTGAACAGGCATCGGCGGCCATATTTTGCTGGTTGATGCGAACCGCCTTATCCTTGACAGCGAGCGGGGAAATGCGAAATAAGATTGTATCGGCCGTTTTGCCAGAACTAGCGACAAGTGTCGCCTGCTACTTCCGTCAACTATTGCGCCATAATCGTAATCATCGCGAGGAAATGTTTGTTGCTAGCCACATAACAGTAATACGCAGAAAGGGAATGCTTGAATATGTTTTTATTCTAGATATAAGTCAGGGATATATATAAGAGACAGAGAGAGATGGAGATAGAGGGGAAGAGAGAGGAGCATATATTGTCGCAGGAAAATAAAGTAAACAAAGTTCCCAGTTGTCGATGGCTGCAGGATCTTTTCTCGGATCACTAGTTTGTAATATGATATCTCTTTGTACACAGTAGTTTCTCCTCACTTTTACTGTGTGGACTATTGCTATAGTTATCAACTGCCTCATCTGAATAAAATTATATAAGAGATGTCTGTTAGTTTCATGAAACTGAAACTCAAAGTCACTTCTCGTATAGAGCACTGCTAAGTGTAAGCTTTGAAAAAACAAAATTACTTTGCGGAGTTGTGTCTTCTTTCTCAATGAAATAATGCAAAATGTTTTTAATAGAAATGAATGCCGAAATAGAGTATGACAGGGTACCCAAATTTAAAAAAAAACCGAAGGTGTTTTTTTTTTAAATATGCATCGGTATTTTTTTATGTTTGATTTTTTCTTCATGTTTGCCTAAATATATCCTGACTATCATAAAACTCATAAAACTCATATACCTTATATATTTTTTAAATAACAGCCATATATAAGTAGAATACTATCTGAAACGTATATAATAATGACTAAATTATTTCATGAGATACAGGCCTCCAAACGTTGCCATTTGTTGTTCGAGCAGGCATGTTGGCAATTTTTGGAAAATAAAATATAATAGAAATAAATATAATTACTATACATTACAAGCAAGCTGTAGCCATAGTTTGTTTCTAAAAAGTATTATAATTCTTCCTATTTTATCGTTTTAGCTATTCACTTTCAAACGTGCCACCTCCATCAGTGCGCGTTAATCATCCTCTTCATGCTTTACGATTTTTCCTTTCCCCAAATTCTTTTTCTGGCCAAAACTAAGTGCGGATTTGTTTATACCAGGCACTAGGCAATTGTATATAAAAATATATGTTGATATAAATATGTCGACCAGCCACCCTTTGGTCTATCTTATCTGAAATCACCCTATAGGCATTATTAGATCCTCTTTTAGTCACGCAATAATCGGGGAAGGCCACGCAATTTCATTATTATGCCATGGCTGTCTAAACTTTGCTTCGCCTTAAGTCAGAGCGGGAAGGCTAGAGGGCATAGCGTATTTACTCGAGTAATAGCCGCACTGTTAATGAAGAAAACCTAAGGGCTCGCTTTTTCGCGGAGTACGCAGATTACCAATCACAGCGATCGACAGCATGATTCCAGCTGTTTAAAGGACAGAAATAACATCTTCGTACGAAGATACCATCTGTGAAGATTGTATTTGTAAGGAGGATCGTGTTCTCCATCTGGTTATTCGCTATGTTATTTATGCGCAACGCAATGATTGGCTGTATATGTGTTCTGTGGGGAAAGTAGACGCAAGGGTCTTGTTCATAAATAGTGCGGCTATTACTCAAGTAAATACGGTACAAGCACGGATACACATTATAAAGGCGTAAGTTCATTACGCTTCATTGATTTAGTAGATAGTAGACTTGCAGACGAATGACAAGAGCCGTGACGATGCGCTCATGACGATCTTTCATTGGTCCTATCGGCTCGTAGAATCGGCCGCGCTATGACGTAAGGTGATATGAAGTACGTAAACCGCCATTTTAACTGAAGACATGTCCGTGACGGCCAGGCGCGCTGCGATAGAAGCACATACGTAAAAGACGACTTCGAAAAGAAAGAAAAGAAGTTGTTTCCGTCAGGAGTTCTGTCTCAACCAGTAATTGACATCGTAAGCCTTGTTCAAAAGATGAGCAAATACCTCGGGAATCAAACAAGGTTTTGGCAAGTGGAAAAAACCAGTCGACCAGTATATGTGATATTACATTTTCTTAGACACCCCTGATACGTTTATAATCCTCTTAACGTTAAAACAATTTTACCAAATACTTACACATAAAGGACAGAACGACGGACAGCATGGAAGATGTGATGTGCGTGTTTAGTCCTTTATGCATAACTCTTTCGTAAAAAAATTGTATGCAGTACCAACACGCTCCCTAAAAGCAGTACACTTTATGTTTCTACGAGTGTTTATATTCCAGTGTTGTACCGCTGGTAGTAATGCAGCTTTCCTTGACTTTAGCTTTTGTTACTTGTAGTTGACTGGATACAGCTACATGCCGATCTAAATTTAAAAAAAATAGGGCTCGGAAGAAAAAGAAAGAACTTTTAATGATCTTTATAACTTCAAATAGCGCGTAAAACTAGGACTTAACTTAAATTTATTTATTCATTTAGAATTTAGATGATACTACAGGCCTTTTAAGGCGAAAGCAGGAAGGGGGGGTAAAAAATAAACTAGAACTTAACGTAGTATACACAGTAATTATACAAGGCTATAGAGTTCAAGGGAAAAGAAATGGTAAACAAACAGTAACCAGCCATTTTATGATGCAATGTACCGGAAAGATTATGTACCAATATTCACAACAATATCACATCAAACATATGAAGGGAGGTAATAATTTACGTCGACCTACACAACCTGCATGAGCGGTAGGACGAATACGTAACATAAATAAACAAAACTGCTAAGCTAACCAGCAATACCTTCGAGACTTCGGATAAAGGTAGTCTTAATGAAAAGTTTAAGTATAATTGATGCATCGCGCTACTTCGGCCTGTCCTCATCATTTATGTAACTCTCCTCGAACACAGTAACTTTACCAGGACGCTGTATTTCCACGAGACTACGAAGACAGTTTGTAATCCGACAATACGACAGATTGAAAGTTAGTGCGGGAGCCCACACAGCGAGTGATTTTCTTCAGGGTGCGACGTTTATCTCTATCTTCTTTGCCAACCCATGAGAAATTCACGGGCACTATTTCTATTAAAGGCTTTTTAGAGATTCTGTAGTTCTCATTTTTTTTGTTTTAACTTGGGCGTAATAAGTATACCGTGAGCTTAGAGTAGCACTTTATTTTTCAGTGTTTGTTTATCTCAGCAGAATGCGTAAACATTAGGGCTGGGCGTCGATTAATATTTGTAACCCGATTAATTGCCACCCTTTAATCGATTAATTAATCGATTAACCGGTTGCGTTGATTTTTATAAATAATATATTAACTTACTTACTTTACTCTCTGTTACACGGCGCAGAGGACATTTAGAATTGAGGATACATATAGTTCAACGATTCAAAGACTCGCATATTTTTGCTCCAGCTCCGAAGACAAAGAAGTTTGTCCACATTCTCCGAAAGGAAGACAAGAAGTTAGGGATTGGGCGATGCTTTCTTCTTTTTTCCAGAGAAAGGGGCCTCGATGAGAAGGCGTTGATTGTTGTCTGCGTTTTGGCGGATGGTCCTTGCTGCAGCTACATGGGTACTTCACTCGTAGGCGATACTGAAGCGAACTTACGCTTCCACTGCACGAAAACGGCTTTTTCAGATGATGCAGTGGACTTCCTTCGAGTTAAGAACTTTACCGCTGGAGTTTACTTTAAACCCAAACTTTTTAGCGAGATTGCCTTTCATACTCGTGAACACGTCCATTTTTACGGGCCGAATACTGGAACAAGTAACCATGGCGTTGTTAGCTTCCCAGCTTGTTTTTCTGCTTGTTTGTCTTGCCTGGGCACGATGTGTAATAGATCCTCAACAAGTGAAGTTTCGCGGTCGCGCGGGGATCAATTGAGGGGCCCAGCTTGGTCGTCTGGTCTCGGCAGAACTGTAATGTATATCCTCGAACGCGTGACGCTTCGCGAGCGCGAGAGTTGAACCTTGCTCATAGCACCTGGCAGGGAACGTAAAACCGCTCGGGACAGAACGACCGGATACACGCCACGCAGCGTTTTCCTTAAGAGGGGGCATCAGTCACCCCTAGTTCGGGCAGGTCTTCCAGGATAGAGCCATGGGTGCGTCCACTTTACTTCTTTTTGAGTACCGAATAAAAAACCGATTAACCGGTTAAAAAATTTGATCGCGATTAAAGCCTTAATCGATTAATTGGAACGTTAATCGATCAATTGCCCAGCCCTAGTAAAATGAAGGTCAAATTAAGCACGCTTCTTGGTAATTTCTTTTAGAAACAGTCATTGCTTCAACTGTGACGGAAGGTCTGTCCTTCCTGCCCTTGGCCGGTTGCAAACCAATCATTAAAGACCACTTAGTGTTGGGACAGATACCACCAACAAGGAAAACACAGCGCATCAAACGGGTTCTTCTCTAAAGAGAAATAATCGTTTTACGCGACGTCGTGATTTGTAGAAATGGTAACGGTTTCATAAACAACGGTGCGACAACCAGCCAACGAAAAACTCACGAGAGCACCTTGTTGACTGACCAGACGGCAAGCGTTAGCCTCGAGCGCAATAGCAAACGTAAAAAAGCAACACGCTAAAAAAGGAATAAAAGCACATAGAAATAAACGAGGTGAACAACAGTGCTTGAGGCCAGTAAACAACCCGACGTGTACAAGTAAAACAAAATATGGACTTTGTTGTCTCACCTGGGGGCTTAAATTCAGTCGAGAAACAGGCGGGAAAAGGAGTAAGATCGGGACCTCGGGCAAGCAAAAAGGAAGACCACGATTGCTGTCACGGCGAGGGTCTTTATACAAGGGAATGTTGTCAAAATTCCTAGCGCGGATTTTTGCGCGAAAACGAAAAATCCTTAAGGTGAAAAATATTATTAAGTATAAAAGAAGGAGGCGTGACCGAAAGGTGAGGGAGTCGGTGTTTAAAATTGCTAACGCCCTTTCTCTCTTCTGCGCTTGTTTATATCTTTGTATTTTTCTGTATAAGTTTTCTATTTACCCCCCCCCCCCCCCCCGTCCACCTACCTAAAGTCTCGGCGTCATCTCAAAGTTTTGGAGATGGGAAGATCAATATCTCCAGCGAAATGACAAGGCTTATCAAATCTCGAGAAGAGGCGGAATTTTTTTTTCGTGGACGTTATGTGTTTGAGTTTGCTAAGAGTAATTTCTAGCGAAAATTCCTAGACATATCCGGGATATTTACGGAATTTTATGAAGTTTATATTAGCTGTCACGTACGCCCGAACCCTATAAGGTGTTTTTGCATCGATTTGTTTATTTCGAAGCTTCTGAAGATGTCTTGGAAATAAGAAAAATTAATCTTTCCTTGATCATTTTGCTAAACCTCGAGAGCATAGAGTGTGTCGTTTGTGTGTTTTAATTTGTTATGGTTCTTTATGGTGATCTTTGGTTGATTTCGGATGCCGCGCACACACGGCACCTTTTCTGTTTTCCGGGCATATGAAAATAATCAAGATAAGCTTAGATTTATTCAGGGTAGAGTGTATTACGAGCTGCTTTAATGAGAAGTCTTCCAGAGGGGCTTGCATTCTCTGTGCGAGTATTGCGAGGGCCCTCTTGTGGTAAGTGAAGTAAACGATGAAGAGGAGGTTTATCGCGCTCTTTATGTTATTTATTGACTCCTGTCTGATGGTGTGACGTCAAACGCCCGCTGCGTTATCGCATGGTACAGATTGTGCTCCACGCGGTGATAACAATAATTTGATTTATTTTTATGTCGTTATAGTACACGTCCGGGGCTATGCTTCGTCATTTCAGAGTCAACTGTGTGCGCCGATGGTTGCCCTACGGACAAAGTAAGACTTGCTGACGACGGTCGTCTGTGAACTAAGTGTGCTTGAACTAAGCATACCATGCCACCGACGATTTTTCTGCAGAGTAAATATGCTGGACTAGCACTAACTCGCTACCGACGGTCGCCTGCGGTCGAAGTATGCTGGAATGAGCCTCACTCGCGCCGCAGGCAATAGCCTGCGAGCTAAGCACACGCCGCCAACAGCAAGTAGGTATGCTGTAAGTATGTAAGTAAGTATGGGGGACTAAGCATAAGTCGTCGCCGGCGGTTGCCTGTGGTCGAAGTACGCTAAACTAAGTATTACTCAGCTCTGACGGTCGCCTGCGGACTAAGAATGCACTAAATATGATTCCCCGCATATGGTCGCCTGCGTAGTAGTTATATATGTTAGACTAAGTTTACCGGACTACGCATGCTGCTCAAAGTATCATTCGCCGTGTACTGCCACAGGCGACCGTCGGCGGCAAATTATACTTAGTCTAGATGCTTGCGCTTTCTTTCACGTCCTTCTTGTGGCACCGAGCGAAGACGTCTGACTGGGCATCGGATGGTTCAGGGTTTGACTCCTGCTGAGCCCCTTGGTGAACCTCGTTAGTTACGAGTAATTGTGCCTAGTTATGTTTATGCATAAATTACTATGGCTAAGTATGCCTCAATATGCTTTTGGTACTTGTGCATGGCCTGCTGTTAGCTATGCATATTTTTTGTTCCCTTGGCCTGCGGTGTAACGCTTTTTCGTGACACTCGAGCGTTAGAAGTTTTGTAACCCAGCGTATAAACACATTCTGTGTTAAAACCCGTGGAAGTAATCAGCGCGGGCTGGCGCGCGAATACTCGCGTGTATTAATCGCACTGGAAAATATAGGAAATGTGGATGTGATACAAAGTGAATATATAGTGTTGAAAATCAAATATTAATTTTTGTCAGAATGACTCAAATTCTTTAGGCTCAAAGAACTTTTTTTCTTCCTGAAAAAATAACGGATAAAACAGATAAAGACTGCGATATTCACCAGAGAAAGACCATGCTCAATTAGGCGCACTTGAGTATGATTTTTATTATTTTTTCATCAAGAATAAAATAGAGGCTAGTTCAAAAAGGAATCGCAAAGCCCCAGAGTAGTTTTATGGCAATGCCGTACGTATCAGTGTTGCCAACTAAAAAAATAAAGTAGGCCTCAATACTTTAATTAGAAATAAAACTTCGCATTATAAAGTTATAAAATGTGCGCTTTCAACATTCGAACCAAAATCATCACAGTTTATTATCTCTTGTGACTGTACACTTTAGTTTTGTTGTAATTCTTGAATGACAAGGTAGGATGTGGCTTGGCTTGTTCAGCGCCCATGTTTTAAAATTCAGACCACGGAATTCGTTGGTGCAGGCGGCCTACAGAATGCATGCGACATCTGGGAATCTCATTGTCCCCATGCATTCCGCGTCCATGCGAACGCTGCTTTGCATCCTCGCTCAGGACAAAATGTCGTTTCTGTTCCGAGCCTCGCCATGATCGTCGCCGTGGCGGTGCGCAATGTGTCCCGACTTTGAAATGACGTGAACGGGCAAAGCGGGAGAATTTAAAACGGCTGCAACTGAACTAAAAGGGTTTCTGGGCTTACGCAAGGAAACAGGATCACTGAAATGTCCTTTCTAAATAAAGGAATCTACTATTTCAGTTTATCTAAAAACAAAGTAACATTTTTCCCAATGTACGAGGAGTCGCTTTAGCATTGACTCCTACTACTATATTTAAAGTCGCACTGTGAAAATCATCTGTTCGAACGAGAATGCGAGAATGCGTGAGCAAAAGTTTTTTGGAATTTTCTTTAAGTGTAAGGACGTGTATCTTAGGTCGTTCAATTGAATGTTTGTCCTTAAAAATAAAATTTATGTTGGTAAGAAATATTGTATGTTACAGTAGTTTTGAACCGTGGTCTCGGCATGGACAAGCCGTTTCAAAATATGCAACATGTTTCAAGAAGAAAGTTAATTTTTTAAACAGATATATAGTTCCTAATGTGTACTAGAGACAATATTTACTTCTTTAGTTTGAGAGCGACTCAATCACCGAGCCAGCGGTGACACAGTAGTTTCAGAAATACAAATTTACAGCGAATAACATTTTCAACGGTCTTCAAAAGGAACCATTTCTATAAATACATAAAAACACCGAAACAAACTGTTAACAGGATGAATAGAATACGGCAAAAACTTCGGATCCGGTGGTTGATTGCGTCAGTTAGTCAGTGTTCTCAGTTTTGCCTTACAGAAAATACAATAACTGTGTTTACGTTTTTTACATTTTATAGTTTGATTCCCACATAAGGGCAGGTGGCTTCTGCTAGGGCACGGCAGTTACGGCGCAGGGAAAATAATCTAACGAGAACATACTTTGGATGTTCAACAAAACAAACTAAACACAGAAGAAACCAAATTATGTTTGTAATATTTTATGTTGGCAGTGTCCAAAGCATGGAAACCAGTGGTACTTGTTCCTGCGGTACTAAATATTGGTGCAAATAACGATTCGAATCGACGCTGTATTTAATCTACTAAGAAATACATTTTAGTAAAGTTCCATCGGGACAGTGTAGGCGGTAAGGCGATAAAAGTAATGGCGAGTGAACCATGCTAAGCATGGTCTTTGTAGTTGACTTGCGTTACCTAGACACATAATATTGCAAGTCGTACACCAATTGTTGTTTTAGTAAAAACTTGTGTTGTGTGCTTGTTTATACAGCCTGAGAGTTAGTCGAGCTCAATGGCCGTCTGATGTTTCAGCTGTGGATAGAAATTTGGCAGTGCGAGTACAACTACCAGCCTGGGGCCCTAATCTGGACACCTGGCGAACAGTCGCCAAGCAGTTCGGCGGCTATGATCGGCCGGCGCCAAGGTCAAGTGCGGCGTTCGCCAATCGCGTGCCGCCAGATTTCTCGCCGTCATTTCGCCAAGACGCCAGCTTAGGGCCCAGAGGGTCTTTAGGGATGCTGAGCAAACATTTCAGTGTCTATAATAAGTGGCGCACTAACTTTCCATGAGTCAGCAGCACGCCGCTGTGCACGAGCAGACGCAACTGTGAATTGACGTCATCATATCCCCCATTCAAGCATATTAAGCGTGAATGCGCGAATGGAAAATATAATGACGCCAATTTCGTTGCGTGTGCCACGCACACCGGCGGCTGCTGAATCGTGGAAGATAGTGCGCCACTTATGTATATTACTGAAATGTTTGGTTCAACGTCGCTGCAGATGCCCGCGTTAGTTATAAACGACCGCACGCCAGTATGGATGCTCATTCATATCGGACGGAAGGATTGGTGATTGAACACAGCGTTGCTTTAAACATTATAGTCAGATTTACGCATATTCGTGCCTTAAATTTTTTCACCTTTTTATAAGCTTCGTTTACTTTTTTCTATCTTATTAAGCTCGTTAGTACAATGGTCCACACCAAATATCAGGGCTATGAAGAACCCTGCATTTTGTATTTTATGCGGAGAACTTTCGAGCCCCTTCAAAACATAGCGATATGCTCTGACGTTTCCTTTCTTTCCCCCTGCAAAAATGGATATGATGCCTCCATATTCTAGTATTACGCCTTGTACATCCTCGTTTTCAACGCCATTCTAATAGTAAAAAATAATAACGTCCTTACACTAACAATATCAAATATACACTCCGTTTTCTAATTCCAATTTTTTGCAGTCACTTGTATTTCTAAGGTTGATTTTATTTGGCAGTCTTGCCGGCCACGTGCCTCTCAACATTTTACTTACAATATTCTTCACTACTGTTCCTTGGACGTACACTGCGTGTTCTGCTTAAATATCTTCATTCGAGTCTTCGAGTTGATGACCTGCACCTTGTGTCCAGGCTGCTCAGGTGTTGTATGTACCCGTATATTATGCCGGTCCGTTTTTCTTTGTACAATATCTTCAACTCCTCTTTAAAAAACATAAATTAATAAAAGCCTCCCGTGTTTCGAACAGTCTAGCACATGCATTTTTGTGCATCTCCATTATGAGCATTAGCATGTGTTCCTTAAGTAAACGTGATTATTCCTCTCTGTTCGACCTTTGCCTTGACTGTACTTCAGTCTTTCTACACCAGGTTTTTATACAAGACGGCATTTTTTATCTGTGGTAGAATTATGAATGTATGAGTGAATGGATGCCTTCCGGTTATTCTCATTAAATCCGGCCCACCTAAGCATATATTACTGATGATACTGCAATATATCTAAGCAAGGTTAATCGAAGCGACTGTCTATTGTCGTCTTGATTATAAACACCTCACCTGTAAACGTCAAATACTGTATTTAACCTCTTAAAAATTCCTTGTACAATCGTCCTCACCAAATCTCAGATCTCTTAGGACGTCTGCCTCTTTGTGCAATGATATTGGGTTTACCGAGTCCATTATATCGTTACAAATGACCGCCGATGAGGCAGGAGGAAACGAAATGAACTAAACATGTAAGGGGGCGAACTTGTGCCCGAAACTAAAAAGAAGGACGTACGTCAGAAAGCAGCAGCGAGCGTCCACGACGGCAGCAGAGAGTGACGGTACGTCGGCGTGGCAGTTGGCTAGCTCGAGAGTGAATGAGTGAATAAGTCGGCAATACGGCGCACGGCTCTTTGTCTACTATGCTCGTCATCTCGAATATTCAACCTAGAATGTTCGGGAAAGAGTTAGGGCGAGACTGACTCAGGCATCATTCTGGCCTCCTTATTTTTTACATCTTGGGGTACGAGTATACGCGAAACTTCTAGATGAACGGAGAAGCTATCTTCTCGATCATACATGCGGTAATATTTCATAATCATATGTTCGGTCGTTGTCCGCTACACGCGCAACCTTCCTTTTTTTTTCTCGAACAATAAATGCCGTACAGTCCGACATCCGTCTGCCCGTACAAATACGTTCACGTCGTACCGCTGTGACAGGTTTCATTTTTTTTTCTTTCTGCTTTTCATTGACCCTAACGCGAGGTCATTCTGGAGGGTGCCCGCATGCTTAGTGGCTAACTTAAAGAAGGTCCAGCACTCGTAACCCGAAATGTAAGACCCGACACAATGGCTCAAATAACCCTGTGCCTAAAAGTTGACTCTGATTCA